>MU225543.1:1131638-1149559 GCA_018584345.1 Thuja plicata
CACTGAAAGAAATAATTTCACAACCAACAGATCGCCAAAGTCTCTTGTATAAATATCCTCAAGAATATAATACTTAATAGGAAGAAACAGTAGTGTTTATCCCTTATGCAGAGACTTTAAACTAAAAGAGAACTGTAGAATTCCATTAGTCTGCTGAAAATGAAAATACTGTACTTTCCTGATCTAAGATTCAACTAAAACAAAAGTAGTTTTTCCTTTAGTCTGCCAACGAGTGTAACCCCCTATCTCTAAAATTATTACATAAATATACTACGCAGGGCTCAAAAATAATCCCGCCAGGGATAAATCATTTTTTAGTTAACCTAACTGTTAATTGAAAATGCATGAAATTAAAAGATAACTCCTACTACTACGCCATTTCCATTTCGCCACGCGTCCTAATCAGGAGATACCATCTGCTCCTGTTGGATTCTTTGCCGCTTTCCATGCTTCATAGGTAGTGGAGAACGCTGAGATAACCGACCGATGTGGAAATCCCATATGAATTAAGTGTTGCTTCCATATCTCCTCCACTTTCTCGAGCTCAGCCACTTTTTCTTCTTGCATTTCTAGATGTTCTAAATTGAAGATGAGCATCGACTCAGTATGCGCTACATAGGAGAAGTCTTTCTTACTCATTTCCTTGCTGTTCTGCAGTTCCTGGAATTTCTTTTGGATTGCCATGACCAGTTCCTCAATCTGGGCAACGGAGTCTTCATCTTTATCTGCACAATGCTTATTAAACCATTTCTGGTCCCTCTGAATTATTTCATAGATAACTCGAAGTTCCTACATTTTCTCTTTGACTTCGGTTAAGCCTTGTGACATTGCATCATTTCTCCATTCGATGCAGTCTTGGATCACATAACATGTTTTTTCATCTAAGCCAGCCACAGGGCATTCGCTTAGGAAGTTCTGAAGTCCAATTTCCTGCACATCTTCTAGCCCCGAGACTATCCTTGCCCAGTCATTTCTTTCCTTTTCATATTCTTCATTATTTAATTTGAACCTTTTTTCAATGGCAGAGATTTCTTTGGAAGCTTCGTCCAACAGGTTTACATGTTTTACAGCTGCATTCGATGTGTCTTGAATCCATTCTTCGACTACCTTTGTAACTGATTTACACCTTTGCAGGTTATCCAGAAACTGTTGGTTCACTGCAGAGTTAACATCCACGATGGCTGACATCTAATTAATTGGTCTAGGATCAGGATGGAGAATAGCGTTGATGTATTGTGCCATCTGTTTCATTGCGTCCTTCATTTCCTTCTTATCCTGTGCATCTTTCCAAACTCTGTCAGCAATCTTTTTATTGGACACTTCAAAAAACTTCATATCCACGGTGCGACTTCCATTTCCCAAATCAACCTTTGATACACGGTAGTCCTGAGGAGTCAAGGTATCCTTTGGACTCTCTTCTGATGGTGTAGCAATTTCTGCGCACCAATGCCCTGAGTTCTTATCAAACTGAATTCTGGACTCTGTGCGGGCTTTCTTTGCCTTGGATGTTTTCCCTAGACACTTGCTGACTAGATCATAAATAGTCATTGATAAGGGAACTAAACTCCTTTTCCTTTCTACGGATTTCTCCAACCATTTTGGTGTTGTGGGTTCTCTACTAGCCGTGGGAGGAATATTTTCTATGGTCATACCTCCACCTGAACTTCCAATATCTGATGTTCTATCTTGGGACTCCTGTGTGTTCTCTGCCATCTGTATTCCCTTATCAGATTTGCCTTTTGTAGATTCCAGGTCAATCACCACAGGGACTTTTTTAATGTCCGTAGCTATTTTCTTTGAACTTGATCGAGTCACCCTTTTGGTTTTAGGAGTTTCAACTTGAACTTGAAGTTGAAATGATGAAGGTGGCGCTTCAGCTTCAAGTTTAGCTTCGAGGGACCCTGTAGAGGAAACATGAATATCTTTATTAGTAGCAGCTCTTGACCCTTTGAGGCCTCTTTTATTTTTAGTTCCCGAAGACCTCTTTGGGAGTTTGGTGACAGCGGCAGTTTTAGACTTAAGCCAATTTTGAGTTCTAAGCAATACATCTTTTGTAAGAACAGACAGGTCATCTTCTTCTTTCTTTTCCCAACTAACCTCAGGAATTGGCAGACATTCTATTTGCTCAACATAAAAAGAATCAATAGTTTCTTCAGTATCTTCCTCTGTTATCCCCTGTGTATCAAGATCAATTTGAAACATATGGATTTGTTTTAATGTCATTCTAGACCATGACCTTTTCCTAACTTCAAATTCATCTAGGCAATTGGCCCAATAATATTCCAGATGTGGCTCATGCATAGAAAGCATTGTACTTCTGAAGTTGCTTCTATTAAACCCCACATAATCAAAATTATCTCTGGAAAAATAAGGTTTGAAACACAGTTGAGTCAAGGATTCTTTTATCAATACAGCATGTTTTAGATCTGGGCATCGGTAGTGGGAAATCTCAAGAGGGAGAAATGTAGATGAGAATTTCTTGGCATTATCAGCTAGCTCTGCCATTGCTACAATTTGCCTGCACATGTCAGATAAAACTGCAGAATCTAAACAATAACGGAGCAACTTTAATGGTTCCCCAGAGAAACCACCTATTCTTATGTATGTGAATTTAGGGAACTGTATATAAAAACAGCCACAACTTTGGACTGCTTGCATGGCCTCCCCAGACAATCGGTGATTTTCTCTATCTTGAAGATAAAACACTAATTTCGACAAGAACACATCATTTACTCTTTTGAATCCCTTACCTACTTTGACACTTTGGAGGTCATAATAGTACTGATAAATGGGCATGTCATTTACCCATTGGGAATGCTGAAGTCCTTCCCATTCTTTGGATGCTGCTAAAACATATATAAAGAAAGAAGACAGGAAGAACGAGCCAAAATTTGCTATGGTCAATAAGCCTTCATGTAGGTTTTCAGAAATTAAGTCAGCCCAATCAATAAATTTACTTCCCTCCAGAATCTTTTGTATAAAAACATACATCCAAGGCTCCCAATGGAAAGCGTGTTCATTTCCCTTCACTCTTTTTAACAGCAGCACAATGTCAGCGATTTATTTGATGAAATGCTCTATGGTCAAGGGTTTAGGTAGCCTGGAACCTCCTTCTACTAGTTTTGATAGCCAAGATTGGGCAACTACAGAATCATAGCCCTTCTTTTTCTCTGTATACAACCTTCCAGCTTCTTCGACAATCCATGGTTCATATGGCTCTTTGTGAGGGATGGACAGGGTTGCGCATACGCTAGTTCTATTTATCCTGACTATCACCTCACCTGAGGTTTTCTTAATACACCTTGTGTGGGGATCATAGTGGTTTGCACATTCTATGACCAATTCAGGGCATGCAACAGACGCAGGGAACGCAGAAGCTTCTAGTAACCCACTGCTAGCCAATTTCTGGTAAATAAGGCTCGTTTGACTACCCTTGGACCTTTCTATGACATTTGGTAAGCTTTTATGTACTAAGAATGTGTCACGTATATTAGGAAAGGAGCTGAGGAGACATGGCTTGTCTAGTTTGGGCAGCTTAGGATGAAATAACGTCATGGCTAAATACAGGTAACGATACTTTTGATAGATTATTTAAGCTAAACCCAAGACTAAAGTGAGCAAGAGTAATTAAAATATTCAGTAAGGGATGACAGAGGACTTACAGTTTCACAGAGAATAAGCTGCAGCTTGACACTTCTTACCAGACGACGCCAAACAGTTTTTGGTTATGTGTAAATGAACAATGAAAGCAGTGACATGCATTTAAGCCAAGTTTTATGAGGGAAATCCGGCGAACTAATATGGCAATCCAAACTATAATTGCTATTTTCATGTTCTTGCTCTTGAAAAGACTTGCTGTGTGTTATGTCATAAATGCTTGTCAGAGACGCGTGTTAAGCATTTCACCCCATCACATCATGGCGGCTCCGTCTTTATATGTGTGTTATAATAAACACGTGTCTTGTCATCACCTTCTATTTGTTTTTCAACATGCTTTGGTGGGTCCCCTTTTGGTGTTTTGATTTAGAACAATGAGCACCTGCATAAAACATACGTTAGCTTTGAAAACATGTTGAGGTTGAAGTTGAAGTTTTCCACCTTTCGACTTCAACTTCAACTTCAACTTCCAAAAGACTTTGACTCGGAGCAAAGGCACGGGTTTTGAAGGCCAAATGACTTGAACGGGTTTATGAACTTGAAGTTGAAGTTAGACAGAACTTCAACTTCGACTTCGAGATGAGGAAATGACTCATGCATTCTTTTGAAAAGTATGTGGTAACAGATAATACAATAACATGCATACATAGAAAAATGAGAATGACACAATGATTTACCCTGGGGAAAACCTTTTGGTAAAAAACTCTAGTACTCCAAAACTTGCATAATGTATTAATCGAAACTATTAATGTTTACAATACACTTGCAATGAAAGTTCTTTCAGGAGATAATCGACACTTGAAGACAAATCCGGCAGCATAACAACATTCTAATAATACACTAACTTCTCTCTGTGATTTGCAACCCTAAAAAATGCTTATATCATGCACTTCCCTTTTTAGGGAAACTTCCTAAGATAACTATATTAGGATTTACCATTCTCCTAAAAAATAGGAACCCCGAACCCCACGCATTGCAGAAGAGTCTACAGTACTCAACATGATTAGTTGTCACATGTCTTGCATGTCTTCACCCATCATTGAATCTTTAACAATTAGCTCTTAGAAATATTAATGACTGTCATAGGAATCCATCATAACCATTTCAGTCATGATTATCTTACACATTGTCCAAAGTGCCAAAATTTGGAAAATAACCTCTACCATAGAATGGGATGCCTAGATCCACCTAGACCAAGTTTGATCATCCAAGAAGCAAGTAATCAGACACCCCAAGGGTAGATAGTTCGCACTAATTAATTTACCAAGTCTGAAAATCATTTAAAATATCTTGGGTCTAGAACTTTCTCTCCTATTTTGTAGTTTAAAGTGGGTGGCGAGGTGAAAGAAGTACCCCCATCAAAATTAGCTAAGATTAATGTTCACGGTGAAAGGAGTATCACCTTCTCACCCAAAAAAAAAGAAAGAAAAGAAACAACTAAAGAACGGAGAATTCTGATATCCAGGGGAATCGTGCAAGATATGATGACTTTGGCTTGTTTTTCTTAGTGCCTCCTCTCTGTTTCTCCCAAAGGTCATCGGCTTGATTTTATTTCAAAGCACACACTTCACAACTAAAGGACCAAGAGATTTGAATCATTGATGGGTTGGATTTTCTTAGACACCTCGTGTCGTGCAAGTAGAATGCTCCAGGTAAAGATTTATTCTGGTTTTTGTTAACCAAAGAATTTGAAGTTCTCAAATGCACTAAGGCGTCTATCCTAGATAGTTTCCATTTTTTATTCCCTACATACCTGTCCCTACATTTTGTAGGAAAAATGTTGGGTCCCCCTTTTTCGCTTTTTCTCTTCCCTTGTCTTCTTTTGTTTTCTTTTCTTTTCCTCCTGGATTTTCTTCTGTGAGGGTTGTCCTTCTTTTGGTTTGAACTTCTTGTGTCTCCAGGGCCCAGTCCCAGAGTTTGTTTTTTCTTTCCAGAGATGGATTCTAGACTTTGGGATTCTTTGCCATGATGTCTTCTTTTGCGAGAAGGTATGGTTGCATGGAATCCCTAGGCCCAGAGCCCAAAGGCCTGCTTGTCCCGAAGTTTTCAGAAAGAGTGCAACCTATTTTTCCCTAGGGGTATAAATGGAATTTACCTATCATTTTCATAGTTACCGTGATTAAAACACTTAGAGCATTCAGAGAGATATTAAGGTGATTAAGGCGATTAAATAGCGAGTTGCTCACTGTGTTTAGTGGCTAATTGATTATTTATTTGTGATATTTTCTTGTGATTTTTCAAAGGTGGACTTGTTGTAGAGTGTTTCCCATGATCATCATCCCCACGTCCTTCATGTTTCTAGGTTGGTTGTCATTTTTCCTTTTCTAGTTCTTTGTTCCTCTAGTTTTCTATCTTTGTGCTTATGTGGTTCTTGTTTGTGTTTGTTTTTTCTTTCCTTTGTTCTTATTTCTTATTTTGCATTTTTCTCCTTGTTTGCCTCCCATTGGTGGGTTGGTTGTACCAGAGGGTTTTCCTCCCTTTGTGCAGTTGTAATCTAGTGAATATACTATACATTGTCATAGGGTAGCTTTTGTGCCTTCATAATTTCTGTGCATTGTATAAATACTATAGATGTTGTGTATATGTCATCGTTGTTGTGTGAGCTACACTTTGGCCCTCACATAGCTTTGGTCCTCTATATCTTAGTGCACATACCTCATGTATATCCTTCCATCCTATCAAGCTTGTTGTGCTCCATCACATTTTGAATCATTCTATCAAGCTTGTCGAGAGAGAATTGTCACGGTTCAAACTTGGCACCTTGCTGGTTCAAGCCATGGAAACTTTCACTCTCCTCTGTCATGTCATCTTGATAGCAGGATTAATTTCCAATGAGTGGGAATTCAAATCCCATCCCATCTAGCATTTAATTTCCCATGTGTTGGCCCACTTGTCATCATTAATGTCATTACTCCACCTGTCATGTGGCCATGTGATGTCCCATGTTAGCCAAGTACACATTCCTATTGGTTACATCAACAATGACAATATCTAATTCTTTTGGACTCTGTGTGCGGGGCCCCTGGGTTCTAATTTTGTCTTTTTCACTTGGTCCTTTACCCTGAAACCTTGAGATGTTTATCAGAATCCAACTCATGTATGTCTTAACACTCTGGGATTTTTTGATGTGAGCTAACATTTTTTGGATAGGTGTGAATTGGTGACGATTCCCATAGAATCTACCATGTTATTATTATTATATCATGTATTGATGGTTCTCCGGTCTTGTAGGTTGGAGATTGTGTGATCAAGATGTCTGAGGTGATCACTACTCCTGATAGCCCGGAGCTGCCTAGTAACTCCACTCGGGTGGCCATGAAAACTAAGGCCGAAAAGATGCTGGCTAAGTTACCACTAACCTCCAAATACCCAAAGGAGGGCATTCTTATGGGATCCAAGGTGGACTCCAAAGTGTAGGAAATAATAGACACAAAGCATGGACTTTGCACTGAAATGTAAGGCTTAATTCAAGCCATATATAGAATGAAGATCGGTAGAGATAGTATGGCCTCTCATTTGGCTGCCTCCAAAATTATTAAGGCTGAAAAATTTCCTTGTTTAGTGTAATCAACAAAATTGATACTTCAACTAGCAACACTATACAATGCACCTACTCGAACTGTCCTTCTCATCGATCCCTAGTCATTATAATATCTAGTAACAATTGTTACCATGGACGCAACAGCTTTTTCCTCAGGGTTGGGGATTCCATAGTTCAAGGGGTCCATCATCATCAATTGGGCCAAGTCATTATAGGAGTTTGAGGAAGCTTCCCTCGTCTCCCGACAATATCTCAATACTCAGTGGCTGAATTTCCTAAAGAGAGACCATAAAAAGATAAAGTTGGAAATTCCCCGTGGGGATTTTAAAGAGCCCATTCAAGCGGGCATTATATTTTTATGCAGGATCTTCAAATAGCCCCATTCCTAAGATTTCTTAGTATGGATGTATTACTTTCTTTACTGAATCACCACCTACAACCAGAATTTTAACTGGGTGGCTATTATAGGCAATCATGTGGACACACAGCTGAAGGGTGTCATATAGAGTTCTAAATTCTATATGAATTCTTATGTGCTATGGGTGCTGGCCCAATAGAGACTCACTTTCCTAGGTTTAGGAATAGTGGGCAATCTTGGGAACAGGCCATGAAAATTAACACCATGGGATCATTATCCCCAGATCTAGTGGGAACTCAGTTTTCTAAATTTATGTAGGGTAAATGATGCCTTTTTTTACCAAAACATTTTGACACTTACTCGGGACTCTGGGTACCGGTTATCGTAGGAGGCGATGAATGTGGTCAGTACTTACGAACACTATTTTATTCAGTTCCAACAACACACATGCATTTGGGTGACCAGCTTCTCTGGGAAACCCTATCTTCTTTCCTGGTATTGTGGGGATAAAATCATTCTTTTTGAGTTTTTCCGATAGATCCTAGAGCTACATGCCTTCTTCACATTGAAGAAGGTCACTAATGTCCCATTCCTAGTTTCTTGTGGGAATTATATGTGCAACCTCACCACAACAAAGGAGGCAGATGGTGAGTTGAAGAGCCTAGGACTGGTGGAATTCCACCACACCAGGAAAAATTATGATCCTCTAGGAAAGATTGCCTTGAGACTTCCTTGGGCATCCCCGCTGCATAAGAAAAACATTGAATATTTTTGGACAGACTGTCAGGATAGTTTTGATCTTCGGGCCCATCAACATTGGTGGATGTCCAAGGGACTTATGAAATTTCTTGACCTTCTAACTTTTTTGAAGGGTTTTTCAGATGATGGGTTTCTAGAAGACCCAACATACAAAGGGAAAGGATTAGACAAGTTGGATCTCCCTCCAGTGGATTGGGCCACCCCAGAGGATTAGATAATTTAGGGAGTATGCCACGCTATTTTGGAGTCAAATCACAGTTATTTTTCTCAAGTGTGTCCTAGGAGCACCTGGAAGGGATCGATTATTTGAAGGTCCACTTCAACTTCCACAGCTGCTAATGGGCCCAACACAAGCAAGGAGAAAGAGAAAGAAAATACCCCAGCTAAGGTACCTCTCCAAGGCCCAATCCCCATAATGGTATAGCTACAAAAAAAAATGAAGTAGGCGAGGTTGGCTATCCAGCAGATAAGCACACAAATATCCTCTAGTCTCCTCGTTGTTCCAATGGTATCTTCTCACCCGGTGGCATCCCTATCGTTGGCTGCAATGATGAGTATAAAGACTTTTGCCGAGGTGGAGTCTACAAGTATTTTGGACACCGGGGTCCCATTACTAAGAAAGAAGAAGAAAAGGGTGATCCCCACTCAAAGTGCAGTTGCTAGCCCCGGTATGCCAGATATGCCTTCAGTTGATGTCAATTCGAATTCCCCTAAACTTGAGGATATTTTTTATTCTTCTCCCCCACACGATGGTTTTGATGATGTCTTTAAGATAGATGAACTCATCAACCTCAATGAGGATGTAGATCACATGGAAGAAGAGATTGATGCCCAGGAGAAGGAGGATAACCCTACAGAAGGAGAGATTTTGGAACAAGAAGCTGCCATAGAATAGGAGGTCCAAGAGGAAACACAAAAAGAGCCTAAACAGGAGAAGACACAAGTCCAAGGGACCGAGGATGAACCTAGGAATATCATAGATGAGCAATTGATGATTGGGGAAACTAGACCCACAAGATCAATCATACCCCTTTCATCACACCCTATACACCTTCGGTTACTCTGGGTGACCAAATGCCCCGGAGCACATTTTTTGAGGTAGTAAAGGTGTTTGCATTGGTAAACTTTGGCCAGAGACCTCACCCACCTCTAGAAGATGTTCCAGTGGAGGAAGAGGTTCCAGCAGACGAAGCCAATGGGGTCAAATAAAAACAATATCAGAATGATAGGGAAGCCCCCAAAGATATAAATTTCAGATCGACCAATGCTGAGAAGGATGGGGAAGTCCCAGAGGATACAAGTGATATTGACACTAGCAGAGAAGAGACCCCAGATATCACAAAAGAAGATGCCAATAGGGAATAAAATACTGAGGCCTCTAGAGAGTGGGAGAAAGAACAAAAACATGACAAAGATAAAGAAATCAATGACACTATACATTTTGAGAATGCACTACCAGATTCTGAAGAGAATCCAGATACCCAGGTCTTAACAGTGAATCCACCCTAGCTGCCATAATTGAAAGGAAACAAAATGTGCGAAAAATAGTTCCCTATGCTAAACTCCCAAGAAGAGGATCGTACAAATTCAAATTTAACTCTTATCAATTATAGAATGATAATACAATAACATGCATACATAGAAAATTGAGAATGACACAATGATTTACCCTAGGGAAAACCTTTTGGTAAAAAGCCCCAACACTCCAAAACCTGCACAATGTATTAATAAAAAATATTGTTGTTTACAATACACTTGCAATGCAAGTTCTTTCAGGAGATAATCAACATTTGAAGACAAATCCGATAGCATAAAAACATTCCAACAATACCCTAACTTCTCTCTTTAATTTGCAACCCTAAAAAATGCTTATATCATGCACTTCCCTTTTTAGGGAAACTTCCAAAGATAACTATATTAGGGTTTACCATTATACCAAAAAATAGGAACCCTGAACCCCACACATTGCAGAAGAGTGTATAGTAGTCAACATTATCAGTTGCCACATGTCTTGCATGTCTTCACCTGTCATCGAATCTTTCACAATTAGCTCTTACAAATATTAATGACCGTCATAGGAATCCATCATAACTGTTTCAGTCTTGATTATCTTACACATTGTCCAAAGTGCTGACATTTGGAAAATAACCTCTACCATAGAATGGGATGCCTAGATCCACCTAGACCAAGTTTGATCATCCTTGTCCTCTTCCAAGTGGAGTGAAAACATAACATGTCCACTCAACTAAATGATAGAATGAATATCAAACTTAAATACATTATTTCCAAACAATTAATTACCAAAAAAATAATATCAAATCTAAGGAAACATACAAGGTTGAGACACCTTTTTCCTAACATTTTCCCACTTGTCGAACACCTTGTAAGAGCCAAAGGAAATAATAGGATTTAACCGCAATAGGTTGAGAGGCCCATAGAATCTGAACACCATCTGAACTCCTCTGTGCCCATTCTTTACTGTATCTACCTTCTCCAAACTTACCTATCCATCCTCTACCATATCTCTCACAAAGAGAAACCACGCATCAATGTGCTTGGTTCTGGCATGGAAAGTTGGATTCTTCGCAAGGAAAATAGCACTCTGACTGTCACAACAAATTGTAATCTATCCTGCATCAACACCAACATCCAAACATAGTGTCTTAAGTCAAATGGCTTCCTTACAAGCATGAGTAGCTACCATGTACTCTTCTTCTATCATGGAAAAAGCAACCATAGGTTTTCACTTACTCATCCAGCTAATGGCACCACCAAACATAGTGAACACATAGGCACTGGTGGATCTCCTGCTGTCAATGTCACCTACCCAATTTGAATCCACAAACCCATGAATACAAACTAAATGTGGAGCTCTAGAAGAGTTTCCATGATAGCATATGGAATACTATAATGTACCCTTCAAATATCTGAACACTCTCTTAACTGCATCCAAATGTACCCATCCAGGTTTAGCCATAAACTGACTTAGGACTCCCACTGCTTGGGAAATGTCTGGTCTAGTATAGATCATAGCATACATAAGGCTACCAACTGCACTCACATAGGGTAATTTTCTCATGTCATCCACCTCACTAGGAGATTTTGGACAATCATCCACAAATAACTTTGTTCTCATAGAAACAGGAACACACAATGGTCTACAATATTCCATGCTAAACCTGTCCAACACAGACTTCACATACTTACTCTGACTCAACCAAAGTTTTCTGTTAGATCTATCTCCATTGATTTCCATTCCCAAAATATACCTAGCTTCCGCTAGATCTTTCATCTCAAACTGTGATGACAACTGAGACTTCAAATCAAAAATCATACCCATGCCCTTCCCAATCAACAACATATCATCAACATATAATGCAATAATAAGAAGGCGATCATTGTCAACTTTGAAATAAACACAATAATCTAATTTCAATCTTAGAAAGCTAATCAACAACACAAAGGCATCAAATTTAAGGTACCACATCCTAGGAGATTGTTTCAAACAATATAGAGACTTCTTTAGTCTGAAAACCAAAGACTCTTTACCTTTTTGAATATAGTGCTCAGGTTGTGACATATAGATCTCTTCCTCCAAATCACCATGAAGGAAAGTTATCTTCACATCCATCTGTTCTACTTATAAATCATACGATGATACTAGAGATAACAAAAATCTAATAGATGTAAGCTTTGCAATAGGAGAGAATATTTCACCATAATCAATTCGCTCCACCTATGAATACCCCTTTGCAACCAGTCTAGCCTTGTACCTCTCAACACTACCATCTACACAAAATTTCTTCTTAAACACCCATTTTTTTCCAATAGGTTTTTGTCCTTTAGGAAAAGGTACTAGGTCCTAAGTTTTTTCTTCTCCAATGAATCCATCTCATCATCCATGGCCTTAATCTAGGAACCTGCATCTTCCATACCTATAGCATCTTTCATAGATATAGGCTCATTAGTATTTGTAATCAACGAATAAGCACAACTAGAATCTAACATAGAAAATCCAAACCTCTCTGGTTTCTTTCTTCCTCTCATGGATCTTGTCAAGGGCTAAGGTTGAGGTTGTTCTACCTCTTCTTCTAAATTTTTAGAGCTTCTAGAGCTCTCCTCATCATCAGATCCATCACGGTCTCTCTGTTCAGTCTTCTTAGGGATAGGAGGAAACTAAATAAAATCTTCTTTCATTTATTTTTCATCTAGCAACAAGAGGTGATGTAGGAGATCTGTTAACTAGATAGCAAGCAATGGCCACAGCTTCAACCCAAAACCTTCGTTCAAGGCGAGCTCCACTAAGCATACTCCTAGCCTTCTCCGTCAGTGTCATGTTCATTCTTTCTGCAACTCCATTTTTCTATGGGGTATAAGGAGTTGTCTTATGCCTCTTGATCCCTCATTATTTATAGAACTATTCAAACTCTACCAAACAAAACTCACCACCATTGTCAGTTCTCACACACTTAATTCTTTTACTAGTCTGATTCTCTACGAGAGCTTTAAATTTCTTGAACCGACTGAAAACTTGTGTCTTGCCTTTAAGGAAATAAATTCATGTCCTTCTACTGTAATCATCTATAAAAGATACAAAATATAAATATTTGGAGAGTGAAGGAACTTTAATAGGAACAAACACATCCAAATGGATAAGATCTAAAATACTAGAAGACTTGTGAGAACTGGAGTAAAACTGAACATGATTTTGCTTACCATAAACATAGTATTCACAGAAGTCAAACTCGAGATTATGTTACCCCACTTTTGGTCCACATACCTTTCAGACAAAAGTGAGTGATTAATGTATAGTGGTGGATGAAGAGTTTCTTGTTAGTTTTGAGTCTAAGTCTAGAAATCTTTCCCTTAGGCTAGGGAATCTTTACTGGATTTTTCCCCAATTGCATTCTCTTTTGTAGCTAGAGGGAATGGGCATCTAAGTTCATGTATTATTTAGGTAGGTTAAGTTCCCCATTTGATAAAGGTTATGGTTTGAAGATTTCTAACAATGGTATTACACACAATGGAAGTATATAGCCATCATTCTTCATTTTGCAACTTGGTGGAGAATCGGGCTCGAGCTTCTCCACTGGCAGAAAAGTATCAACAGTGTGCATCTTCCACCAATGACTACTAGGTGATGCCTTAGTAAGAAGTATAGTGTTAAAATGGATCCTTTAAGATTAAGAAGGGCTACTGTGTCTGGATTACACCTCTATAAGCCAAAGGGAATGGTTCAATACAAAGAAATTGTGGAAATAAGCCAAAGGTGGAAAACCAGAAAATGGCTTCTCCCCTACTCCTCATGCCAGTTTCAACCCAAGGGGTATGTTTTCCACCAAATCATCTAGATAAAGAAATTATGAAGAGGAACCTATCTCATAAAGTATCTAAGATATAAGGAAAGCGGATGAAATCGGCACATGCTATTTTGACATCCTGATAGACTAAATTTTTCCCTTGGTGGACTTCTAAACCAAGAACACTCCAAAAGAACTTCTCCACCAAAGGAGAAGCGAAAAAGTGATTTTCTGCTACCTCAGAAAAGTTACCATTGCGGTTACTAACAGTGAAAAGACATTTCTTAATAGCCCGTAAAAGCAACGTAATTAATTCAAATAAAGCCATTTTACTTCATAATGAGATTTTTCATTAATGTTGGGGTCTTTTGATTCATTTGGTGTAGGAAGTCAGCCATTAACGGTAAGAATTCAAAAGTTATAAAATTAGTTGAAAATTGCGAACGAGAACCAACCTTTTGTTCGCCAAATTGCTTTGAATTAGAAGTCTCATATTTTAGCTATTCCTTACTTCTACATCCCAAAGAGATATTTCCAATTTCCAAATATGAATCGTCAGAAGCATGGCTTCTAGATTCATGGGGTTCGATGGGATGAATGGAATTACCTCTGAATGTTATAATATTTTAGATACATCCCTAAAGTTCTTTGACATGCAAAACTTCTAGAATAGATTGAAAACGGGCCAGATGCATCCTATTACAGAGAATTTGAAAGAGAGTGGATTAGTTGAGGCTGCTAGTTTTCCTGTGGCTATTCAAGCCCCAGAACTAATCTAGGAATGCATCACTTGATACAACCAAGACACCGAGCAAATTCTCTTTCCCAATGATATAGTGTTGTTCTCTATTGATAGGGAATTGATCCAAAACTCACTTTGCATTCCAGAGCAAGATGAGTATTCGGAAATGACATACAGTCGAGTGGTGACTAAGTATATTGCTAAAAAGTTAGTCTGGAAGAAAGAGATAATGAAAGCATGGTTTCAAGAACCTAAGAGTGCCAAAGGAAATCTGTCGAAGACATTATATGCACTAATCTGAAGCTGGAGATCATTGATATCCTGGTGTTGCTCCACAGGATTAGAGGTGAGAGTGTGGCACTCAATTTTTTCGACCATCACTTCTTCTTGGTTCAGGTAATCTATTCCCAGCACCACTTCATAGATTGGGCTCTTATGGTTAGTGAGAAACTTTCAAAAACCCTAGATACAGCTAAACACAAGAATGAATTTTACTTGTCTTCAGTTCTCTTATACATTCTGGCTACACTCCAAATTTGGCCAGGCCTTCCCAGATTAGAAGAATTCCCTGATGATGTCAAAAGTTATGAATTTTTCCCCTCTTTACAATTACATAATAGTTATGTTGAGTACCTTCGGGTTAATGATTCATTCACAATGAGATTGTGCAAGGAGTTACAAGGTTGTCCATAAAGGAGATTCTCTCCCGAAGCCATGGCTTTCATCAGCCAATTTGGATGCTATTTCATTCAATTTAGAGGTTTCTCATATCTTTGTCTTGCAGGTTTCGATGATTTCCCTTTGAAGCTATCTAGGTATCCTACTAATATGATCGTGCTAATTGAAGTAATGAGGCAAGCACTACAGGTGAAATTACTCTGTGCTAAAGCTAAGAAGAAGGGATACGATTTCCCCATGACCATTGGAGCTTACAGCTGTGCATCCAGGTCAGTGATGAAGAATGTTTTCAAGACATTCTCAAAGAAGTTTTTTTTGGAAACCTACAATGTCTTGAGACCACAATATGATCCAGTGAACTATGCTAGGGATGTATTGCAAATGAGTCATGCAATTCATCATGTTGATGATATAGAAGAATATTAGTAAAATTTCAAGGATGACCTGGAAAGTAGAGAGATATTCTACACCTGGTTAACTATTGAACAAATCAAAAGGTTCAATGTTAACATTGCAGTGGATAGAGTGTATGATGATGGCCATCATATGTATGATGATACATATCTAGAGGAGATGAAGCTCACCCCTATTAGTTTTGAACCCATGCTGGACCAAGACATTAGCAACTTGCCAACTCTAATAGGGGGTATCTACAAGAGAACAAAATAATGGGTTGAATGGCCCGCATGCCGAAGGAAGAGATCAGAAAGAAAGCTGCATACTCAGTGAACTTTGGCAAAAGACACTATTGGCACTGCAACCACTTCATTGGTAACAATCCAAACCATTGCCAAAGGAATGACCTAGCCAGTAGTAGGAGGTGATGAACCTCCTGAGAAAACAATCACCTTGGAGAAGACTTGTGGAGAAGGTCCACTCTTGAATATCAGGACAACAAAAGAGCTCACCAAAGATGTGGAACTAGAGCAGTCAGTAAAAGAAGTCATAGTAGATGTACCGATTGATACCCCTACCTAGGATTCTCCCAAGAGAGGGTCTCTCATCATAGTGGAAGTAGGTGAAGATACTACTTCAACCATAGAATCAGAAGGAGAAGCCAGAAAGAATCAGAAAGTCACTTCAGTGGCCAAGTTGGTGTCCTCCTCTCCTATTTTGGTAAACCCATTTGCTTTGAAACCAAAGGCTACACCGCCAGTCATCAGGAAATTATTCATTGAGGAGTTGGTCTCTACCAACAAAGTTACTAGTGTAGATTCATGGATAGAACATACTTTGGAATGCAAGAGAAAGAGGTTGGAAGAAGGGACTACTAGCAAAGATACTCTGTCACGAGCTATTCAACCCAATACCGTCATGAGAAAACAGAAAAAGGTGCAGACAATGTCTACCCTGGGACGTGATCCTGAGACTAGGTACTTCACCATGGTTGTGGCCAAACCAATTAAAGAAGGTAGATTCAAGGACATGACTACTTCAAAATTTCAACTGCATTCATTTGACATGGGGTTGGCCCATCATGATACCAAGCTGGATTGGTGGAAATCTACCAATGTAGTGATAGAAGAGGAGCTCAAGGAGATCAAGACTACCAAATTTCAACTTAAGGTAGAAGTAGCTAAGCTGACCAAATTTAACAGGTAGCTCCTCACTCCGATTACAAGCATTCCTAGCACCCAAACCACCTTTGACCCAAGTGCTGCAGAGAACCAAGCCATTCTAGCTAAGTTTCAAGAAGATTGACATTATGGGTAGATTGGTAAGTGGTGGATTGAGAGGATCAAGTCTAAGGGACTAGCGGTGGTTGAGCTACTAGCTAATACTCTTCTAAGGCTGGAGGTAGAGATAAATAACATTGCTACGAACCTATAGACTCTCATGTCAGAGAGGGTGAATGCCAAGAATGTATAGTTATGTTGCATGTGGAAATAAAGATGAAGACCAAAGAAGATCTAAAGGCAAATATTTTATAGAAAGGAGATGAGCCTTTGATCGAATGGCTTCAGATCCTAGAGTTTAAGATCAAAATGATCATCCGGGCCAAAGCAGGGTTGCAACAAATAGATATCAAGATCAAAGAAGAGCAGAGTAAAAATTTCAAACTCCTCTTAGGGGTTCATAGAGAATCATAGTCCAGTGGCCAGGGCAAAGCAATAATCAGAGTAGCTAATATGCAGAATTCATTTTCCATTTATTTGCATAAACTAATAGAAGATTCTGCCTCTCATCTAGACAGAATACCAGAACTTTAGCAATTGAGTAGACGCATCTTTAGAGCAATAGAGGAACTGAAAGATCAGAGTGATGCCATCAAGATTCTCATTGAAGAACATTCCAGGTGGCTCATTCGTTACACCAATGTCCATGTCAATAGGCATGAAGAACTCATTCGAGTTATTACAGCGGTTATATCCTATAAGGCTAAATTAGACAAGGGGAAGGAAACTAAAACTTAATTAGATTCCCCCTTGTACTATTTTTGATATTATTGTAGTCGATAAATATTTCAGTTATCATTTCTAGGTGGAGAATTTGAACCATTTTTGGTTCTCCCCCTTTCTTGTAACGGCCCAATTTGGGACCCTATATGTACTATTTCCAAAATCAATACAAAGGTTAGGTAAATTTTGGTGTGAAAGATAGCATTTTGCTGAGTCAAATTTGTATGTCTGAATACCATTGTTTTATCTATTCCATCAGCATTGCATTTATCTTTCTATTGAATTTAGATGTTTCTTTGAAATTGGATTTGCAATCTGTGTTCGAACCAGAGCTTTGCATTATGAATTAATGCAATTAGCAAAAGGGGAAACTCATTGTTATCTCAAATTTGGGAAACATTCTCATGATATAGATTGACTCATAGTTGTTTCATCTTTAGTTTAGTCTTGCATATGCATTTTCAGTAGAAGTTCATGCATTACCAAT
>MU225543.1:1174679-1211049 GCA_018584345.1 Thuja plicata
TATGTATATGAGAGGATAGTTTGTAAGGCACTCTATCTCAGCCACATGTAGTTTGTAAGGCACTCTATAGTATCTCTGTTATTTTATCTCTGTGGATTCATGTTTTCATTGACTCTTTGCCCAAGGGATAGGCACTGGTCTGAGGTATAATTTGCAATATGTTCCTCATCCAATATCAAAATCAAATTAATCAAAATACTCTTGTTACTAAGAACAAATGAGCAGAACTCATAAGAATTTGTATCAGCAGGATACTATTCAGTTTGTTGATTCCTTAGAGAGAGAATCAAAAGGTTAGCCTTCCTTGAGTTTATACTCATAAAAAGAAGAAGGATAAGCATCCTTATACCACTGTTATTTGTTATTACAGTCATAAGTATTTCCCCGCCAAGCTCTATTTTAGAATTGTTTTCAGCCATCTGAACAGTGGTATCTTTTTGATATAATTAGAAATATAATGATATAACAGTGAAGACTCAATCCACCATTCGAGGTTTACTTGAAATATAGTGAACTATCTAGGTAATACCTGCCTGAGTATGTGGAGCTCAAAAATGAAGAAGGATATTATCCAATCCTTAGTAATTAGCCTTTCTCTTGTCAAAAGGAGTTTTCATTCAAGTATAATCAGTATACTTTCATTCTAAGGTTGAGGTACAAGAAAAAGTGCTAACACAGGGTAATATCATCCCGCCCCATCTAGTCACTCTAGAAAAATTCTTCAATAGGTACAACACATTTGTGAAGGAGAAAAGAATTAAAAGAGGTCCTATTACTGGCGAGTATGAAGGAATGAATATTGTAACTGAGAGAGATCCCAAGATGATCAATATTGGGAAGTGTTGTACTGAAGAAGAAAGGAATGAGGAAAGGAAACACTTAATAGAATACTCAGACGTTTTTGCCTAGAGCTATGAGGACCTAAAAAGTTTTATGGGTGGGAAATTCAAACATCAAATTCTGTTAAAACCTAAAGCTACCCTATTTAGGCAAAAGCAAAGAAACTATAACCCCAAAGTTGCGGATGTAATATTCAAGGAAGTAGATAAAATGCTTAAGGCAAGGATTATCTATCCTATACACCACTCTACCTGGGTGGAAAACATAGTGCTTGTGAGGAAGAAGAATGAAGAGATAAGAATCTGTGTGGATTTCAAAAACCTCAATCAATCTTCTTTGAAAGATAATTATACTCTTCCCAGTATGGATCACTTACTGTAGATTATAGCTAGAGCTAAAATGATGTCTATGTTGGACAACTTTTCAGGATATAATCAGATAGAAGTTGAGAAAGTGGACGAGCATAAAATGGTGTTCACCACCCCGTGGGGCACCTTTCCTTACTATAGAATGCCATTTGGGCTGATCAACACTGGAGCTACTTTTCAGAGAGGTATGGACCTTTCTTTCAGTGACATGAAGAATAAAATCATTGGTATGTACTTAGATGATGTTACTGTGTTTTCTAGGAAAAGAATAGATCATATAAGTGACTTAAGGAAAGTATTGCAAAGGTGTCAGGAGGATGGGATTTCATTAAATCCCAAGAATTTAGTTTTCTATGTAATCAAGAGGAAATTTCTAGGCCACATTGTCTCCTAGGAAGGCGTAAGAATCAATCCAGAAAGGGTTAGAGCTATTCAGAAATTGAGTTTACCTATGAATAAAACTGGAGTAAAATCTTTTTTTGGTCAAGTTAACTTTCTCAGAAGGTTTGTTCCAGATTTTTCAGAGAATACTAAATGTATAGTTGATATAATGAAAGGAAATGTGAATTTCAAGTGGAATGAACCCGGTAATCAAGCCTTCAAAAACATAAAGAACACCATAGCCAATTCTATGGTGTTATGTCACCTAGATTACAAGAAAGACTTCATAATCTATTGTTATTCTTCTAAACATACTCTATCAGCCATTCCAATGCAAGAAAATGAGGAGGGAGTCTAGGCTCCCATTTCTTTTATGAGAATGCCTCTGAAAAATCATGAGCTGAAATATTACCAAACTAAAAAACATGCTTTTGCAGTCGTTAAAGCTTTAAAGAATTTTAGATTCTACATCTTACACTCACATTCTCTTGTGTATGTACCTGATATTGTAGTCAAGAGCATACTGACTCAGCAGGATGTAGGATGCAATAACATAGGAGCATGGGTAGCTAAAATGCAAGAATATGATGTAGAGATCAAGCCCACAAAGCTAGTAAGAGGAAATGCACTATACAGGCCATGGTGGAAAACTGAGCAGGCAAAGAAACAAAAGCTACACAATTAGTTTTGGCGGTAAGTATGCAAGACCCCTAGTTTGAAAACATCATATATTTCCTTACATATGGTGAATTTCTTAAAGGGCTGACTTCTAACCAAAGAAGTGACCTAAAATTGAAGGCTTCTAAATATGTCATCTGGGAAGATAGGTTATATAAGAGATCAATGGAAAGGACCTTTCTCCGATGTGTCAATAAACAACAACAGGAAATTTTTTTAAAAGTATTTCATGACAAATCCTGCGGAGGACATTTCTCCTCATATGTTACTACATTCAAGATTCTATGATAGTGTTATTACTAGCCAGGAATGTTTAGAGATGCTTACCACTAGGTAGAAAAGTGTGAGAAATGCAAAATGTTTACTAGAAAGCCACAGTTAGCAGCATTACCTCTGAGACCAGTGATAATTGAAGGTCCTTTTCAACAATGGGGTCTCGATTTTATTGGTCCTATAAAACCCACATCTAGTGCAGGTCATACCTACATAATCACTATAACCCACTACTTCACAAAGTGGGTGGAGGCAAAAGCAACCAAGAGGACTACTTCAGAAGTAGTATGTGAATTCATCAAAGAAAATATCCTGGTAAGCTTTGGTGTGCCTATTAAATTAGTTATGGATAATGAAATATACTTTTCTTCTCAAGAGATTACTAAATTTTGTTTTGAGTATAGAATCATGGTCAGTGAGGACATTTGAAGCCCTCTAAGTAGATAGAGTGACTCCCAAAAGACCTATAGGTGTATCCCCTTTTGAACTTGTTTACGGAGTAGAGGTCAGCCGTCCATTACCACTAGAGCTAGCAACCTAAAAACTGAGAATGGTAGTAGAAGATGGCATACATGAAAATGGTCTAGAGAAGAGGATTTTGTACCTAAAAAAACTAGAAGAAGAAAGAGAGAAAATTGTTGACCACATTACACAACATCAAATACGAGTAAAGAGTTTGTTTGAAAAAAAGAGTAGACCCCAGAAATTTATGATAGGAGACATGTTGTTTTTGTGGGACAAGCGTAGGGCACCCAAAGGCATGCACAAAAAATTTGAAACACTATGGAAAGGACCTTTCAAGATCCAACAGGCATTTGAGAAGAATTATTTCAAGTTGACACATTCGGATGGTGAAGTGCTACCCCTAATGTATAATGGTCAGGATTTGAAGCTCTATTAGATTTAATTTGAAAATAGGTAACCCCTGTATTGTACATTAGTTACGTTTAGTTCCTTCTTTTGTTTTCCTAGTTAGGTTCCCTTCCTATTTTCCCTTTCCCTATCTTTCTTTAGTTTTTTTGTGAGCCACCTTTTGTTGATCTTTACAAAATGAAAGATTTGAGATGCCTTGCTTGGACATGTGAATGTCCATGTCCCCAGATAGAGCCAACTATTACCACACTTTTGGTCCACATACCTTTCAAACAAAAGTGAGTGATTAATGTATAGTGGTGGATGAAGAGTTTCTTGTTATTCCTAAGTCTAAGTCTAGAAATATTTCCCTAAGGCTAGGGAGTCTTTACTAGATTTTTCTCTAATTGCCTTCTCTTTTGTAATCGGAGAGAATGGGAATTTGAGTTCATGCATTATTTGGGTAGGTTAAACTCCCCATCTAGTAAAGGCTATGGTTTGAAGATTTCTAACATTAGTATTACACAGAATGGAAGTATGTAGCCATAATTCTTCATTTTGTAGCTTGGCAGAGAATCGGGCTTGACCTTCTCCACTGGTGGAAAAGTATCAACAGTGTGCATCTTCCACCGACAACTACTAGGTGATGCCTTAGCAAGAAGTACAGTGTTAGGCTTAAGAAGGGTTGGTGTGTTTGGATTACACCTCTACAAGCCAAAGGGAATGGTTCAATAGAAAGAAATTATGGAAATAAGCCAAAGGCGAAAAAGAAAAAAATTGCTTCTGGCCTACTCCTCAGGCGGGTTTCGACCCAAGGGGTATGTCTTCTGCTGAATCAACTAGATAAAATTTTTTTGAAGAGGAACCTATCTCATAAAGTATCTAAGATATAAAGAAAGCGGATGAAATCAACACATGCTATTTTGACATCTTGATAGACTAAATTTTTTCCTTGGCGAACTTCTGAACTAAGAACACTCCAAAAGCACTTCTCCACCAAAGGAGAAGAGGAAAAGTGATTTTCTGCTACCTTAGAAAATTTACCATTGCGGTTACTAAAAGTGAAAAGACATTTCTTAACGACGTGTAAAAGCAAGGTAATTAATTCAAATAAATTCATTTTACTTCATCACGGGCTTTTTCATTAATGTTGGGGTCTTTTCATTTGTGTGGCATGAGAAGTTGGCTGTTAACGATAAGAATTCAAAAGTTATAAATTCAGTTGAAAATTGCAAATGAGAACCACTATTTTGTTTGCCAAATTGCTTTGAATTTGAAGTCTCATATTTTAGCTATTCCTTTCTTTTGCATCCCAAAGAGATATTTCCAAATTCCAAATATGATTCATCAGAAGCATGGCTTCCAGATTCATGGGGTTTGATGGGATGAAGGGAATTACCTCCAAATGGTATAAGAATTTGGATACATCCTTGAAGTTCTTTGACATGAAGAACTTCCAGAATAGATTGAAAGTGGACTAGATGCATCCTATTATAGAGAATTTATAAGAGAGCAGATTAGTTGAGGCCACTAGTTTTCCTATGGTTGTTCAAGCCCCATAATTAATCTAGGAATGCATCACTCGAAACAACCCAGAAACCAGGCAAATTCTCTTGCCTAATGATACAGTGTTGTTATCTATTGATAGGGAATAGGTCCAGAACTCACTTCGCATTCTAGAGAAAGCTGAGTATTCAAAAATGACATACAGTCAAGTGGTGACTGAGTATATTTCTAAAAATTCAGTCTAGAAGAAAGAGATAATGAAAGCATTGTTTCAAGAACCTAAGAGTGCCAAAGGAAAGTTGTTGAAGACATTATACAACACTAATATGAAGTTGGAGATCGTTGATATCCTGGTGTTGCTCCACAAGATCAGAGGTGAGAGTGAGACACTCAATTTTGTCGACCATCACTTCTTCTTGGTTCAGGTAATCTATTCCCACCACCACTTCATAAATTAGGCGCTTATGGTAAGTGAGAACCTCTTAGAAGCCCTAGATAGAGCTAAACATGAGAATGAATTTTACTTGTCTTCAGTTCTCTTATACATTATAGCTACACTCCAAATTTAGTTAGGCCTTCCTAGATTATAAGAATTCCCTGATCATGTCAAAAGTTATGAATTTTTCCCCTCTTTGAAATTACATAATAGTTATGATGAGTACCTTAGGGTTAATGATGCATTCATAAGGAGATTGTGCAGGGAGTTACAAGGTTGTCTAGAAAGGAGATTCTCTCCCAAAGCCATGGCTTTCATTAGCTAGTTTGGATGTTATTTCATTTAATTTAGAGGTTTCTCATATCTTCATTTTGCAGGTTTTGATGATTTCCCTTTGAAGCTGCCCAAGTATCCTACTGATATGATCATGCTGATTGAAGTAATGAGGCAAGAACTCCGGGTGAAATTACTCTGTGCTGAAGCTAAGAAAAAGGGATATGATGTCCCCATGACCATCGGGTCTTACAGTTGTGCATCGAGGTCAGAAGCAAAGAATGTTCTCAAGATATTCTCAAATAAGTTTTCCTTGGAAACATACGATGTCTTGAGACCACAATATGATCTAGTGAACTATGCTAGGGATGTATTGCAAATGAGTCATGCAATTAATCATGTTCATGATATAGAAGACTACTCGGAAAATTTCAAGGATGATCTGGAAAGCAGAGAGAGAATCTATGCCTAGTCAACTATTGAACAAATCAAAAGGTTCAATGTTAACATTACAATGGAGGGGCTAGAAGATGATGGCAATCATATGTATGATGATACATATCTAGAGGAGATAAAGCTCACCCCTGTCAGTTCTAAACCCATGTTGGACCAAGCCATTAGTGACTTGCCAAATCTAATAGGGGGTATCTACAAGAGAACAAAACAATGGGTTGAATGGACCATAGGCCAAAGGAAGTTGCCTACTGAATGAACTCCAACAAAAGACACTACTGACACTGCAACCACTTTTTTAGTAACAATCCCAACCCTTGCCAAAGGATCAACCCAGCCGGTAGGAGGAGGTGATGAACCTCCTGAGAAAACAATCACCTTGGAGAAGACTTGTGGAGAAGGTCCACTCCTGAATACCGAGACAAGAAAGCTCACCAAAGATGCAAAATTAGAGCAGTTGGTAAAAGCAATCATAGTAGATGTACTAGTTGATACCCCTAACTAGGATTCTCCTAGGAGAGCATCTTCCATCATAGTGAAAGTAGGTGAAGATACTCCTTCAACCACAGAATTAGAAGGAGAAGCTAGAAAGAATCAGAAATTCACTTTAGTTGCCAAGTTGGTGTCCTCCTCTCCTAATTTGGTAAACCCATTTGCTTTGAAACCAAAGGCTACACCTCCAGTCACTAGGAAATTATTCATTAAGGAGTTGGTCTCTGCCAAAAAATTTACTAGCACAAAGTCATGGATAGAACATACTCTAGAATGCAAGAGAAAGAGGGTAGAAGAAGGGACTACCAGCAAAGACACTCTATCATGAGCTATTCAGCCCAAGACCATCATGAGAAAATAGAAAAAGGTGAAGACAATGTCTACCCTGGGACATAATCCTGAGACTGGGCACTTCACCATGGAAGTGACCAAGCCAATTAAAGAAGGTAGATTCGAGGACATGACTGCTTCAAACTTTCAACTGCATTCATTTGACATGGGGTTGGCCCGTCATGATACCAAGATGTATTGGTGGAAATCTACCAATGTAGTGATAGAAGAGGAGCTCAAGGAGCTCAAGAATACCAAAGTTCAACTTAAGGCAGAAGTAGCTGAGCTGACCAACTTCATCAGGCAGCTCCTCACTCTAATTTCAAGAGTTCCCAGCACCCAAACCACCTTTGACCCCAGTGCTATGGAGAACCAAGCCATTCTGGCTAAGTTGCAAGAAGATCTACATTATGGGAAGATTGGTAAGTGGTGGATTGAGAGGCTCAAGTCTGAGGGACTAGCGGTGGTTGAGAAACTAGGTAATTCTCTTCTAAGGATAGAGGTAGAGAGCAATAACACTGTTCTGAACCTATATACTCTCATGTTAGAGAGGGTGAAATTCTAGGAATGTATAGTTATGCTGCATGTGGCAGTAAAGATAAAGACCAAAGAAGCTCTAAAGGTAGAGATTTTACAGAAGGGAGATGAGCCTTTAATCAAATGGCTTTAGAGCCTAGATTTTAAGATTGAAATGATCATCCAGGCTGATGCAAGGTTGCAATGGACAGATATCAAGATCAAAGAAGAGAAGAGTAAAGATTTCAAACTCCTCTTAGGGCTTCATACAAAATCATAGACTAGTGGCCAAGGGAAAGCAATAATTGGAGTAGCCAATATGCAGAATTCATTTTACATTTATTTGCATAAACTGACAGAAGATTCTGCCTCTCATCTAGACAAAATACAAGAACTTCAACAATTGAGCAGATGCATCTTTAGAGCAATAAAGGAATTAAAATATCAGACTGATGCCATCAAGATTCTTGCCAAAGAACATTCTAGGTGGCTCATTTGTTACACTAACATCTACGTCAATAGGCATGAAGAACTCATTCAAGTTATTACAGTGGTTACAGCCTATAGGGATAAATTAGATAAAGGGAAGGAAACTAAAACTTAAATAGATTCCCACTTGTTCTATTTTTGATATTATTGTAACTGATAAATCTTTCAGTTATCATTTCTAGTTGGGGAAGTTGAACTATTTTTGGTTCTCCCACTTTCTTGTAATGACCCAATCCGGGACCCTATATGTATTATTTTTAAAATCAATACAAAGGTCGACTAAATTTTGGTGTGAAAGATAGCATTTTTTTGAGTCAAATTTGTATGCCTAAATACCATTTTTTTATCTGTCCTATCTACAATGCAAAATTCACTAAAAATCATTCATATAAGGGAGTTGTACCTTTAAATTAAAAGGGAAATTAGTTTCTTCAATAAAAATTTCCCAACTGTTATATTCGATTGTTCTTAAGCATTTTGGGTAGTTTGGAGTTAAGTTGAAAAGAAAAATTTGTTTACTAACAGATTACAATCATTTATCCCCTCAACAAGGTTTTAATTTTTCAGGGTTTTGAGACCCTTCTCACCAATGTGGCCAAATCTCATATGCCACAACATTGTCTTTTTTGTAGGTATTTTTCCTTTCAAAGTGTTAGCACCCTTAGGTACACTTACTACACTACCATCAGAACCCATTACCACAAACTTCTTCACTCTTGGTTTTGATGGTGGAGATGAAGTGACTGATGTTCTCTTCCTTGAGATAGAAGAACTATTGCACTATGAAGTGCAAGAATCTAGCTGAAATAGGGTACCTCTCCTAGTACCTTTCATGAGAATCATAGCTCCTCTAATCATCTTGCATCATCTTTTGAAAAAACAACTTTCAGACCTACATCATTGAGCATACTTACAGATAATAGGTTTCGTGCCAAAATCAGGATGTGCATTACCCCATTGATCCCCTTTACTCATCCATCAGGGAATCTGATAGTGACTCATCCTTGTCCAACTATGTCTAGATGAGAATCATCACCCAAGTACACCTTCCCACCATCGAACTCCTCATACTTTGAGAACCAACTTCGATGAGAGGTCATCTAAAAAGAAGCACCCAAGTCAATCAGTCACACATCATCAGATGCATGGGTGGCCAAGGCTAGGACAAAAGCATCACCATCTTCTTGAGATTTATCAAAGTCTAAATCTGGGCTTTTCTACTTCTTCTTTTTCTCTTTACAGTCCTTATGGAAGTGCCAATACTTACCACAATTCCAACATGTTTCCTTAGACTTTCCAAGAGTCTTAGATTTCCCATGGGATTTGGATCTACCCTTTTCAGAATTCTTGTCATTTTTCTTTCCTCTATCTTTGGATGTACCACAAACAACAAGGGCTTCCTTGGTTGAATTAGAGGTCTTTCTTCACATCTCCTTAGGTAACAGCAAAGACACAACATCATCCATTTGGAAAGTGACAATAGTACTCCCAAGGGCAATCACAAGATGGTCTCATGAATTTAGCAAGGAACATAGCAGGCTCATACATCGATCCTCCTCCTCCAACTTGACACCAGTTGATGTCAACTATATAATTAGCATGCTAAATGCATTAAAGTGATCTGCAATGGATCCCGCTTCCTCCATTCTCAAATAATACAACTTCTTTCTCAGGAATAATTTGTTCACCAAGGACTTGGCCTGATACACAAACCCAAGCCGTGTCCACAATTTTTTTTGCGGTCTTCTCCTTGAGAACATTCAGGAGAATAGAATCTACTAGACAGAGTCTAATGAGACCCTTAGATTTCTAATCCTTGATATCCCAATCTTCTTGAGGCATGTTTACTGGTTTGATATTACTTGCAACCACCTCCCATACATCACGATCTACAAGCATGTCTTCCATCTTGAGTTTCCACAACTCAAATTTTGTGCCACTAAGCTTTTCCACCTCCATTCTACTATATGAAGAACCTACCATCTCTTCCTACAATAAGTTTATGATTAATTTGCAACAATACTCCCACTAAACTAGATATTAGATCAAAAAACCTGTACCCTAATAAATAGAACCAAAACTAGCCAGGCTCTGATACCAACTGAAAGGAAACTAAGTGTGCGGAAAACATTTCCCTACACTAAACTTTCGAGAATAGGATCACGCAAATTCAGATTTAAACCTTATCATTTATAGAATGATAATACAATAACATGCATACATAGAAAAAATGAGAATGACACAATGATTTACCCTAGGGAAAAACTTTCGATAAAAAAACCCCAGCACTCCAAAACCTACATAATGTATTAATCAAAACTATTATTGTTTACAATACACTTGCAATGCAAGTTCTTTCAAGAGACAATCACCACTTGAAGACAAATCTGGTAGGATAACAACATTCCAACAATACACTAACTTCTCTCTACAATTTGCAACCCTAAAAAATTCTTATATCATGCACTTATTTTTTTAGGGCAACTTCCAAAGATAATCATATTAGCATTTACCATTATCTAGAAAAATAGGAACCTCATGCATTGTAGAAGAGTGTACAGTACTCAACATGATCAGTTTCCATATGTCTTGCATGTCTTCACCCATCATCGAATCTCTCACAATTAGCTCTTACAAATATTAATGACCATCATAGGAATCCATCATAACTATTTCAGTCATGATTACCTTACACATTGTCCAAAGTGCCGACATTTGGGAAATAACCTCTACCATAGAATGGGATGCCTAGATCCACCTAGACCAATTTTGATCATCCTTTTCATCTTCCAAGTGGAGTGAAAACACAACATGTCCACTCAACTAAATGCTAAAATGAATATCAAACTTAAATACATTAATATTTGCAAATAATTAATTACAAAACAAATAATATCAAATGTAAGGAAATATACAAGGTTGAGACACCTTATTCTTAACACCAATGGTTGGTAGAATCAAGAAAGAGAAAGGCCCCAGTGGTTGCAACAGGTGTTTCACTCAACTTAGATGAAATGATGGCCCAAAATTTAAAAGCTCAAAAGCCTAAAAAGGCATGGATAGTTCATACCCTCCGGACTGGTCCAACATGAAGCATAGTTTCAACTATGGCAACACCTGCTCCAGATGTAGATATAGTTGCAATAAGGCCTGAAGATTACAATATTACAGAAGTAGCATTGGGGAGGAGAGATAAGTAGGGTGAACTGGACCAATTGAGAGAGGTCACCAAAGTAGTAGAAGCCCAATACATTAAACAAGGCCAAAAATTAATGGAGGAAAGAGAAACTAATGCTAATCTCCTCATACTTTTGGTAGAACTTACATAGCCTCTAGCTGAGCTCCATCCAAAAGCCTCTTCCTCAGGATTGTCACTTGCACAGGGTGACATGGATTCTCCCTGGGCCATGAAGAAGAAGGTTCAGGCTGTAGATGGGTGGGTCACCCAGTAGATAGCTGCCATAAGACAATTCTTAGTGGTGTCCCTCCTAGATCTTTACCAGATCAACATCCTCCTTAGCCAGGAAAATTGCTCTGCTCTTGAATGATAGCAGGACTTGTAGAAGTATGAAAAGTGAAAGGTCAGATTGGAGGATATTTTCAATGTCGGAGAGGAAGCCGTCATAAAAGAGGGAATTTTGGGAGACAAATTATATGATTCTCTCTAGGTCCAGTAATCTATAATTGGTCTCAAAATTGAGGTATACGAGGAACTAGTTAAGGCCATAAAAGAGAAGGTGAACATGGTTCAATATCCTATGGGCCTATTTTAGGCATTTGTGGTTGGGTTATTGCATGTCAATCCCTTCACCACTGGGAAATGCACCCTGGAGGACTACATCCTTAGAAAATTTGATGAACAAATGGAATCCCTGTATCCTATTTCCAAAGATTTTGACCAGGGTAGGTTATCAATATTATGCAAGATGATGATCTGGGCACATGATGCTGCGAAGATGGTAGACGAGTTTCAGAATGGGGCTGAAAAGGTCAAAGAAAAGTTAGAGGCTGTCTGTAGTCGATGGGACAACATCAAGGACATAGACAAAGAAGGTGTAAGCCAAGTATTAGAAACATTCAAAAATAGTAAGGAGCAATAAGGTTCTTTGGATTCTGGAGAAATCCATTAGCCATGCATATTTTGTATTCTTTATTCTTTGAGCTTAAGCTCCCAGATTCCTGGGTTCCAGATCCACAATTTTGTATTCTTTGGATGATCTGCGTCCAGGTTCCCCAGAGTGGACTGGTCTTTGTCAGACAATTAATAAGGATGTTAGAAGGTAGGTGACCACAGCAAGGAATGTTAGCTCAAAGATGATTCTAACAAGTGGTCTTCCCAAGGCACCGCTCCAACATAACACCTGGTGCATTAGAGACAGTGAACCACTTTTCCATTAATGAGGCATGTAGCCTCGATCCCCAGGGGATCAAATTTCTTCTATTCTCCCTTTGGCTCTCTTCTTAAGGTTGATTCTTCCATACCTCCTTTCTTGTCTCATTCCTCTGACATGTCAAACCTCTGCTCTTCCCAAGGTTATTGTAGTGTGGTGCAGGTAGTATCGGACACCGAAAATTGTATTTTATTGGTTGAGTTTAAAGGTAAGTTAGGTTAATTATACATCAATTTGGTGTATAAATAATAAGTTCGACCTCATTCCAATGGTCAGAAAAATTGATGATTTTTAAGTCCATAGCTATAGCATATTTAGTTTTCATTTCTATTAGTTGCAGAGCTCAATGCTCCTTAGTCTTTAGAAGCTTTCAGTAGATAGATGCTCTCCTGGAGTTGTGGATGTACTCACCAGTGATGCTAGAACACCATTAATGAAGAAAGAAGGATTTGGCAATGTTTTTTTTGGTCTCTTGATCTTTGATTTAATAATTTTCATGTTGTATGTTTCTTATGTCCCTTGCTCTAATGTATAAAGTAGATTAATGACCTTCTTTTCCCCTCACTATTGAATACATATGAACTGATGGTTGTGCGCGCATTCAGTATTTTAGTGTAGCATGTTAGATCTTGGTTGATGTTTTGAATGTATTTGCATGACTATAGATAGATGGAATACTTCTAACAATGGCATATCTTTTGAATTTTATTTGGTAACTAACAAATGCTTGCAGGAAAACCCACTTACCTAAATCCTTAGGGAAGACAAGCTGAGATAACCAGCTATCCTCCCAAACAAAATAGTCACAATGCCCAACTTAGCTCCTGCACTGTCGAGACCTGATTCTCATGTGCTTGAAGGCCTAAAGAATCTCATTTCTCTAGAAAACATTTATAGGCAAAGTTGGCTGGTACCCCGATACCTGGTGATAACTTACCTTTGTTGGCAGACCCGGTCACAAACCCTTGTCAATACAAACTGGCACTAGAAGTAGGGCATGAACTCATCCCCTTATGAGGATTTAGACTTTACACTTTTAGAGGGTTCCCCAAGCCATATTTTTAGGAAATAGACCTTTAGTGGGATTGAATCATTTTCACCAGCCCAATTCTAGAAAATCGTTAGATCAGCCCAAATCCTGGAAGGTTTGTTGAACTCGAGCCTCCCTCTCAAAATAAATGGACCCTGAAATCCAATCTAGCTAACATTATCTTGGGATCTAATATGTCTCAAAATATCCAAGTCTCTTAGACAACCCTCAGTATTAACATAGCCTCGCCAAAATCCAACACCCCCGATGTCTACTTACTTTGGCAAAACTAGGTCCATGATGGGAACTTTTTCGGGTGCAACCAACAATCTTCCTACACACCTAGAAAAGATTTGTCCCCGATATGAGCACTTAGGCTCATGAACTATAGAAGAGTATCTATCAGCATACAAAGATACCATGAACTGACACTAGATCCAACATCAAGATATTATGACCTGGATGTTCCCTTTGTCCCTGGGACAAAATGAGCTGAACTGGTACCTTAACTTGCCCGCCAACTCAATCAACAGTTGGAAAGACATGGAGGATGCCTTCTTGGTGGCCTTTCATGTACATGTGGACCTGACATGGTCCCATATCCAGTTCATCTCCATCAAAAAGGAACCGAATGAGCCCCTTGCAGCATTCAACCATAGGTTCCAATGCACCTTGAAATGGTTCACGGGTCCTTTCATCCCATCCCCAGAAGTAACAATCTAGACATATCTGAATGCAATGGACCCTTTCATTTCCACTCTCCTATGGAGAACTACCACCCTTATTGACTAGGATACTCTGGCAAAATTTTACAACCTACCCTTGGAGTTGTCTCGTGGTCTTAACAAATATTTGGGAAGGATTGGGCAGAGCATGCCTTTCAATATGATCCCCGGTAGAACTTCCTACACTGGGGATACAACCCTGATTAGGAAATAGGTGCCCCTATGATGGCCATGAATCCCCCACCACTATCGATAGACCAACATGCCTAGTACATATATCCATTGCAAGCCTAGACAATACTGGGTTTGGAATTTGTTCCCTGGAACCAGCTATAACAAACACAACAACCATAGAAACAACCTTCTAGAGTGAATTTCTTCCAGTCACTTGTGACTGGAGGATTTCCACCCTCAACTCTGGTACCTACTGCTACCTTTCCCAAGAACCAACCACAACAACCATCACATTGTGACACAAACACCCAGCTGTCCACCAAGGTTGAATCAATCCGATGACTATTGTCCTCACTGACTGTGGACATGGGATAGCTAAAGGCAGGGTCTCTTGCATCCCACAACACCAATTCCTAGAGAGGAAATATCTTCTCCAGCCAGAAAAATACCAATACCAGAGGAAGGAATTACAACAATAGGCCTTGCCCCAACCAACAATAATGGAACAATAATGCTAACACTGGAGGTCCTCCTCCAAACCAAAACACCAATCAGGGTGGTGCCGGACCTTCTCATTTCACGGTAGTCACAAAACTCCAAGCCCTGACCAATTGGTGTAGATTGCATGACATCAACTCTCATTTTGAGGTGAAATGTGCCATACTGGAGAAGGTCATCATGATCTCCTAGCTGGACAGACAGAAAACTACTGATCCTATTCCCCTAGAACTCCCCATTCAAGAGCCCACTCACGGTGCCTTCATCTATGAGACTGTCTTCTTTGGAACAGACAAAGGAGATGGAGAAGAACTAAGACTACAGGGGTTCTTTGATGAATCTATTCTGGCCTTTGAAGCCAATTCCTTCACCAACCCATACACTCCCTAAAACACCTAGAGTCAGGCTGGTAAAGGACCAATTAACATGCCCACGCCTCCCAAAGACATCCCTCATTGGGATAACACCATTGATAGCCCCTTCCCACCAAAAGGGTCTAGCTCTAACTAAGCTAAGGACCTGACCAAGGGAAGCCAACAATTCATCAGGGAGGTTTGATATCACAAAGGTGTTAGAACAAACTACCACCTCCATAACCTTAATGGAGGTTTTGCTAAACTTTCCTGAGCAGAGGAAGTCCCTTTTGAAGCTTTTGGGAAACCCAAAAATTGTCATTCACCCACCCAAGACTGTCACTTTTGATGATGCCAATGCGGTTGTCTTATTGGGTAACACTGAGGATCCTCCCTTCTTACTAGGGTTAAACATACAAGGGAAGAACCTTTATAATTTCTTGGTAGATTCTAGATTTTTGAGCAATGTCATGCCCTTATCCATATGCCAGAAGCTTGGATTTAATCCTACTCCATCTAACAATGCAGTAGTCAAGCTAGAAAAGAATGCTATAAAAATGGTAGGCTAGCTAAATAACTTTCGTATTTAGCTCATCCAAGACTCCAGGATAGCCAACATAATTGACATCTAAGTGGTGGACATCCCAGAGACTTATGAAATGTTACTAAGTTGTAATTATTCTAAGTCCCTCAATGGGTATTTCTCCATCGAATTTTCCCACTTGTGGCTCCCCTGGGAGGGAGAATCTAACTAGATATGGGTAGAAAGCAAACCTCAGATGAAACAGGCCCTCACCAAAGTCAGGAGGGTGAATGAAGTCCTCTTCTTTGAGACTTCCCTTGGGGTGTAAAGACCCCTTGAAATCTTAACCTTTGATTTCACCCCTGGGGAGGATACCATTGTTTCTCAGAGGATGCAGGACCTAGACAAAAAACTAAGGGGTAAAGTTAACTCATAGGGTACCATAGCGACCTTGGCTACACTCTTGTCTAGCACTTGGTTCTAGGTGCATTACCAAAAACATTTAGGACTAGAGTGTGAGCCCTATTTTTTGACTACAACCTGACACATAAATGCCCTCTAAGAGAAGAAACACTTTTTGGGGATGCCTAGACCCAATACTCACTCTCGCAATGTCTCCATGATGTCACTAGTCCAAGAATCCTAGCCATAGGCTTCTCCAGAGGAAAACCTCACCAAAGTGCTATCAAAGCCAAAGGAAACTCCTCCCAACCTTCCCAAAAATAATCCAAAGGTCACTTCATCTTCCCAGCCCTAGACAATGAACAATAATTTTTGGACCTTGAAATTTGACAGGTCCCGATCCATACAAGGCTATGGGACTAGAGTGGAAATGATCATCCCATGGGGGAAATCCTTCCTCAAATCTTATAGGCTACATTTCAATTGCATGAATAATGTTACAGAGTATGAGGCTTTGGTCCTTGGAATTTTATTTGTACTAAGAAAGGGAATCACCCACCTCTGGGCATTGGGTGATTCAAAGTTGATCATAAAGCATGTCTGGAGCCAATAAACTTGTCATGATAAAAGGATGGCCACATATCACAATAGAGCATGGAGCCTCATTGAAGATTTTGATGGCCTTGGCATTAGAATCATTCACTAGAAAAGAAACTATGTTATGGATGCTATCGCCATATCTGCCAGCACCCTCGAGCCAATGGCTAGCTCCCAGCTCAAGAAATTTTTCATCGAGATGATCCCCACCCTGTCCATTCCAAAAACTATCAACCACTTTCAGGTTTTTGAAGATGATCAAAATATTCTGGCCTTCATGGCCAATGTTGGTGCTTTCAAAGACTAGATAGTGGAAGAAAGAGATCATGATGACACTGGGCAGGGTAAAGAAGATGATGGGATCATAGACTTACCAACCAACACCATCCCTAAGGGGATGGTAGCACTAAAATGAGTCTTTGAATTAGACCCTTGGGACAAAGAAAATATATCATCCTCCTCTAAGGGAGGAAAATTTTATAAAGTAAACATCGGCCAGGCTAGTGACAAAAAATTTGTACACATTGGCACCTCCTGCTCCCTTGAGGAGAAGGAAAAGATTCTCATGGTTCTCGGAGAGTACATTGATGTAATTGCATAGGGGTATGAGGATTTGAAGACCTATGATACATCCATCATGACCCATACCATCCCACTAAAACCTGATGCTAAGCCCTTTCGGCAAAAGCAAAGACTGTTCAACCCACTGATCGAGCCTCTAATTCATTAGGAGGTTCAAAAACTGCTGTCAGCCTGGATCATCTTTCCAATCTAGCATACTATGTGGGTTGCCAATATTATCCCTTTGAGAAAGAAAAGTAGTAGGATCTACCTTTGTGTTGATTTTTGAAAATTAAACAAGGCATCAAAGAAGGATAATCACCCCCTCCCCTCTTTGGATGAGGTACTACAAATTGTGAACAGATCATAAATGATGTCCTTCCTAGATGGGTACTTTGGGTATAACCAAGTCATGGTTAAGTATGAAGATAGAGAAAAAACAATGTTCACCACCAAGTGGGGAAGGTTTTCATACCAGAGAATGCCCTTTGGCCTGATCAACGTAGGGGCCACATTTTAGAAGGCTATGGACATTGTGTTCGAATCCCTAGTGAACCGGTGCATAATCATCTACATGGATGATTTGACCATCTTTTCCTGAGATAGGCATGATCATTCCACCTACCTCGCCTAGATTTGTAAGAGATGTCAATGGTATGGAATATCCCTCAACCCCAAGAAATGTATATTCGGGGTCACAGAAGGGAAGTTGCTCGGGCATATTGTCTCTGAGAAGGGTATATCCATTGACCCTGAGAGATTTGAAGTGTTGTTGAATCTATAGATGCCTAACAGAAAGGAGATGAGATCTTTCTTTGGGAAGATCAATTTTGTCTGGTAGTTCATCACTAGATTCACTGAGATAGTGAAGCCACTCAATGGAATGATGAAGAAAGATAAAAAGATTGAGTGGAGTCCTGAGGAAGAGTAGGCGTTCTCCCAGATTAAACAAATGATTTTGGAGGCACCAGTCTTGGCTAGTCCAAACTATTCCCTCCCCTTCCATATATATTCCTTTGCTTTATCGCATTCTTTCATGACAAATTTGACCCAAAAGGTCGAAGGGGAAGATGACCAATAGCTTTCATGAGTTCCGCTTTTAAGAATGCTGAAGTCTGATATTCACCTTTGGAAAAGTAGGCCTTTTCTCTCATCTATACTATGAAGAAATTTTAGCATTATATTCTCTAGAGAAAAGTGCACGCCATCATCCTGAACAAAGTTGTTAAGTCTCTGCTGATGCAGAGTGAATTGAGTGAAAGATGACGGAAATGTATGACCATCCTACAAGAGTATGATTTGGAAATGCAACCCATGAATATAGTCTAAGGCCAGGGACTATGTAGAGTGATGGCAAGAGAGACTCCCAACATCAAATTCCAAACATGCATAGTGGAGTCCATCACTCAAGATCCATGGTATACCGATCTAGTATACTTATTAATGAATAATAAATTCCCAGAGGAGCTACCCCCAAACAAATGACGTGTCTTGCAATTGAAAATCACACACTTCATGATAAAAAATGAAACACTTTTCCACAGGAATTATGAAGGGGTATACCTCTGGTGCATAGACAGGGACCAGGCTGTGAAAATGATTGAGGAATTTCATGAGCAGTTTGGAACTGGATATGGCTCAGCTAACACCACCATCCATCAGATCCTCTAGGCCTGATACTATTGGTCCTGTATCTTGAAAGATGTCTACACTCACGTTAGGAGATGCCATACTTGCCAAACTATGGCACATCATGAGAAAAACCTGGCCATGCCCTTGCAGCTAGTCTTTGAAGCTAGACCCTTCACCCAATGGGCATTTGACTTGATTGGGGAAATCAACCCCAACTCATCTACCAACCACTATTATATTTTTACTACCACCAACTATTGCACCTAGTGGTCTGAAGCGATACCTTGTAAAAATAAGATGGCAGATGTAGTCATAAAATTCCTAGAAGAAAACATCGTCACAAGATTTAGAATGCCCTTTGCTATAGTATGTGACAATGTTCTGGCATTTTCTTCTACACAATTACTTTAATGGACCTACAATAGAAAGATGACTCTAAAGTTTTTCAACAACTATTACCCCCAGGGAAATGGTGTTGCCAAATCAACCAATAAAAATTTACTTGAGGTGATTAAACATCTTTTAGAAAAAAACCCTTGGGAATGGAACCAAAAGCTTAGATTCACTCTTTAGGTAGATCGTATCCAAATAAAGGTAGCCCTGGGGACATCCCTGTTCCATCTAGTTTATGGCTAGAATCTAGAATTCCCCATCAACTTACTGATACTAGTTTTATAGTTCATGCAAGAATTCAGAAACTGGGACAATATCATGGAGGTTTTGCCTTTTTAATCTAGTGCAGATGGAGGAACAAAGAGATGTAGTCCTTGAACATTTTGTGCCTCACCAAGCAGTAGTAAAATGATTCTTTGAAATAAGATCCTAGTATAAGGCCTTTTAGATTTTGAACTTGGTCCTCTTGTGGGACAAGGCCCGAGAAAAGAAGGGAAAGCACACTAAATTTCAATGACTCTGGCTTGGACCATACTTGATATCCGAGATCTATGGGGCTAACACTTATTACCTCAACACTATGACCAGAGAAGCCATTTCATTTCTTGTCAATGGGTAGTTTCTCAAGCATTACTTCAAATAAGTTAGGCGGTTAGTTGGCCCAAAGTTGTAATATATGTATATCTCTCACTTGTAAATACCTCTTTCCTAGTGCTCCATTTGGAACACTCTATAAATAGTTCTTGCTAGCCACCCTTTGGGGTCTCTTTTTCTTGGTTTTTTTTTGCTTTTTGTTTCTCCTTTTCTTTTTCTTTTTGGGTTCCCAACATGTTTCCTGTATCTTGTAGATCGGTATGCTTTGCATAACATCTAGTCTTTGGAATGGTACCTTACGCATTCTGGTGAATTCAGAATCTATTGTTAGCATGGTGGAATTTGTCCGATCTCTAGAGTTATTTTTTAAGTATGGTAAAAGGTTATGGGTGATCTTCATCAGATTCATATCTTGTCAGTCTGGACATCAGTTAAAGGAAAATTCAAGAAGAAAATAATTGGACACCCCGAGGGTAGATCATTCGCACTAATTAATTGACCAAGTCTGAAATTTGTTTAAAATATCCTGGGTCTGGAACTCTCTCCCCTATTTGGTAGTTTAAAGTGGGTGGCAAGATGAAAGAAGTACCACCATCAAAATTAGTTAAGATTAATGTTCATGGTGAAAGGAGTACCTCCTTCCCACCCAAAAAAAACAAAGAAAAAAAAGAATTGAAGAACAGAGAATTCCGATATCTAGGGAAACCTTGCAAGATATGACGAAGTTGGTTTGATTTTCTTAGTGCCTCCTCTCTATTTCTCCCAGAGGTCATTAGCTTGATTTTCTTTCAAAGCACACAATTCACAACTAAAGAAGGACCAAGAGATTTGAATCATCGATGGGCTGCATTTTCTCATACGCCTCACGTCGTGCAAGCAAAATGCTCCAGGTAAAGTTTTATTCTAGTTTTTGTTAACTAGAGATTCTGAAGTTCTCAAATGCACCAAGGCATCTATCCCAGATAGTCTCCATTTTTTATGCCCTGCATACCCATCCCTAAATTTTATAGGAAAAATGTTGGGTCCCCATTTTTCACTTTTTCTCTTCCCTTGTCTTCTTTTGTTTTCTTTTCTTTCCCTCCGGGCTTTTCTTTCATGAGGGTTTTCCTTCTTTTTCTTTGGCTTTCTTGAGTCTCTAGGTCCTGGTCCTAGAGTTCATTTTCTCTTTCCAAAGTTGGACTCCAGACTCTGAGATTCTTCACCATGATATCTTCCTTTTCTAGAAGGTATGGTTGCATGGAATCCCCAGGCCCGGAGCCAAGAGGCCTGCTTGTCCCAAATTTGTCAGAAAAAGTGCAACCTATTTTTTCCCTAGGGGTATAAATGGAAGTTACTTGTCATTTTCATAGTTACCATGATTCAAACACTTAGAGCATTCAAAGCGATATTAAGGTGATTAAGATGATTAAATAGCGAGTTGCTCCCTATGCTTAGTGGCTAATTGAATGTTGATTTGCGGTATTTTCTTGTGATTGTTCAAAGGTGGACCTATTGCAAAGTGTTTCCTATGCTTGTCATCCCTACGTCCTTTGCATTTCTAGGCTAGTTGTCATTTTTCCTTTTTTGGTTCTTTGTTCCTCTAGTTTTCTATCTTTGTGCTTCCGTGGTGCTCATTTGTGTTTATTTTTTCTTTCGTGTGTTGTTGTTTCTACTTTTGCATTTTTATCCTGGTTTTCCTTCCATTGGTGGGTTGGCTCTACTAGAGGGTTGTCTTCCCTCTGTGGAGTTGTAATCTAGTGAATATACTATATATTTTCATAGGGTAGATTTTGTGCCTTCGTAAGTTTTGTGTATTGTGTAAATATTTTGTAAATGTTGTGTATATGTCATCGTTGTTCTGTGAGCTGCCCTTTGGCCCTCACAGAGCTTTGGTCCTCTGTATCTTAGTGTACATACCTCATGTGTATTTTTTTGTCCTATTGAGCTCATCGTGCTCCATCACATTTTGAATCATTTTCTTGAGCTTATCGAGAGAGAATCGCCACAGTTCAAACTCAATACCTCATTGGTTCAAGCCATGGTGACTTTCTCTAGATCCTTTGTCATGTCATCTTGATAGTGGGATTAATTTCCCACAAGTGGGAATTCAAACCCCATCCCATTTGGCATTCAATTTCCCCTGTGTCGGCCCACTTGTCACTATTAATGTCATTGTGCCGCCTATCACATGGCCATGTGACATCCCATGTCAGCCAAGTACAGCTTCCTACTGGTTACATCGACAACAACAATGGCTAATTCTTCCAGACTTTGAGTGTGGGTCCTGTGGGTTCTCATTCCATATTTGTCACTGGTACCTATACCTAGGAACCCCAGGATGTTTATTAGAATCCAACTCATGTATGTCTTAACACTCTAGGAATTTTTGATGTGAGGTAACATTTTTTGGATAGGTGCGAAATGGTGACGATTTCCCCATAATCTGCCAAGTTATTATTATTATATCATTTATTGACAGTTCTCCAATCTTCCAGGTTGTAGATTGTGTGATCAAGATGTTAGAGGTGATCACTCCTCCTGATAGCCTGGAGATGCCTACTACCTCTACTATGGCAGCCATGAAAACCAAGGCCAAAAAGATGCTGGCTAAGTTGCCACTAACCTTCAAATACCTAAAGGAGGGCATTCTCATGGGATCCATTGTGAACTCCAAAGTGTAGGAAATAATAGACACAGAGCCCAGACTTTGGGCTGAAATGCAGGCCTTAATTCAATCCATATACAGACTGAAGGCCGGTGAAGATAGTATGGCCAGTCATTTGTCTGCCTCTGACATTATTAAGGCTGAAAACTTTCCTTGTTTAATGCAATCACTAGAATTGATTCTTCAACTGGAAACACTATACAATGTACCTACTCAGACTATCCTTCTTGCCGATCCCTAGCTGTTAAAATATCCAGCAACAATTGTCACCCTAGATGCAACAACTTTTGCCTCAGGGATAGGGATTCTATAGTTCAAGGGGTCCATCATCATAAACCAGGCCAGGTCATTATAGGAGTTCAAGGAAGCTTCCCTCACCTCCAAGCAATATCTCAATACTCATTGGCTGAATTCCCCAAAGAGGGACCATAAAAATATGAAGTTGGAAATTCCCATGGGGATTTCAAAGAGCCCATTTAGGCTGGCATTATATTTTTATGCAGGATCTTTGGACAGCCCCATGCAACCAGAATTTTAGTTGGGCGGCTATTATAGCCAATCATGTGGACAAGCAGCTAAAAGGTGTCATCCAGAGTTCTAAATTCTCTATGAATTCTTATGTGTTATGGGCATTGGCCAAACAAAGACGGACTTTCCTAGGTTTAGGAATAGTGGGCAATCTTGGGAATGGGCTAGGCCAATTAACACCATGGGATCATTATCCCCAGATCTAGTGGGAACTCAATTTCCTAAATTTCTACAAGGTAAATAATGCCTTTGTTTACCAAAAAATTTTGACACTTACTCGGTACTCTAGGTACCGGTTATTGCAGGAGGCGATGAACCTGGTCATTACTTACAGCCATTATTTTATTCAGTTCCAGCAACACACATACATTCAGGTGATCAGCTTCTCCGGGAAACCCTATCTTCTTCCATAGTATTGCAGTGATAAAATCATTCTTTTGGAGTTCTACCAACAGATCCTAGAGCTACATGCCTTCTTCACATTAAAGAAGGTCACTAATGTCAAACTCCTAGTTTCTTGTGGGAATTATATGTGCAGCCTCACCACTACAAAGCAGGCACATGGTGAGTTGAAGATCTTGGGACTGGTGGAATTCCACCACACCAGGAAAAATTATGATCCTCTGAGGAAGACATTGAAGATTTTTGAGTGGACTATCTGGACAGTTTTGATCTCTATGCGTATCAACACTTGTGGATGTCCAAGGGACTTATGAAAGTGCTTGACCTTCAGAATTTTTTGAAGGGTTTTTTAGATGACGGGCCACTAGAAGACCCAACATACAAAGGGAAAGGATTAGAAAAGTTGGATCTCCCTTTGGTGGATTGGGCCACCCAAGAGGATTTCATAATTGAGGGAGTATGCCACCCTATTTTGGAGGCCAGTCATAGTTATTTTTCTTGAGTGTGTCCCAGGAGCACCTAGAAGGGATCGATTGTTCGAAGGTCCACTTCAACTTCCACTACCGTCAGTGGGCCCAACACAAGCAAGGGGAAAGAGAAAGAAGATACCCCAGCTAAAGTACCTCTCTAAGGCCCAACCCCCATAATGGTACAACTATAGAAACAATGGAGTCTGCAAGGTTAGGTAGCCAGCAAATAAGCATGCAAATATCCTTAGGTCTCCTCGTAGCTCCAATGGTATCTACTTGCCCAGCGGGATCCTCATCGTTGGCTGCAATGATGAGAAAAAAGACTTTTGTCAAGGTGGAGTCTACAAGTATTTTGGATATCGGGGTCCCATTACTGAGAAAGAAGAAGAAAAGGGTGACCCCCAATCCAAGCGCAACTTCTAGCCTCAGTATATCAGATATGCCTCCTGTTGATGTTAGTTTGGATTCCCCCAAACTTGAGGAAATTTTTGATTCCTCTCCCCCACACGATGGTGTTGATGATGTCTTCTAGATAGATGAACTCATGAACCTCCATGAGGATGTTGATTACACAACGAAAGAGATTGCCACCTAATATAAGGAGGATATCCCCACAGAAGGAGAGATCCTAGAATGAGAAGCTTCCATAAAGGAGGTCCAGGAGGAAACACAAAAAGAGCCTGAATGGGAGAAGACACTGGTCCAAGGGATTGAGAATGAACCTAGGAAAATCATAGATGAGAAACTAATGATTGGGGAAACTAGACCCAGGGATCAATCGTACCCCCATTAATCATGCTCTAAACACCTTTGGTTATTTTGGGTGACCAAATCCCCCAGACCACATTTGGTGAGGTAGTAAAGGAGACTGCATTGTTAAACTTTGGCAAGAGACCTCACCTACCTCCAAAAGATGTTCCAGTGGAGGAAGATGTTCTAGAAGATGAAGCTAATGAGGCCAAAGAACAACAATAATAGAATGATGGGGAATCCCACAAAGATATAAATGTTAGATTGACCGATGCGAAGAAGGACAGGGAAGTCCCTGAGGATATAGGTGATATTGACACTGACAGAGAAGAGACCCTAGATATCACAAAAGAAGACTCCAACACCTCAAAAAATACTGAGGCCTTTAGAGAGAAGGAGAAAGAATAGGAACACAACAAAGAAAAAGAACCTGATGACACTGTACATTCTAGGAATGTGCTGCCATATTCTAAAGAGAATCCATATACCCAGGTCTTAATAGCAAAGCTGCCCAAGCCGTCCCAATTGAAAGGAAACTAAGTGTGTGGAAAAGAGTTCCCTGTGCTAAACTCCCAAGAAGAGGATCGTGCAAATTAAGATTTAACCCTTATCAATTACAAAATGAGAATACAATAACATGCATACATACAAAAATGAGAATGACACAATGATTTACCCTAGGGAAAACCTTTGGGTAAAAAACCCTAGCACTCCAAAACCTGCACAATGTATTAATCAAAACTATTGCTGTTTACAATACACTTGCAATGCAAGTTCTTTTAGGAGATAATTTAGAATTGAAGACAAATCTGGGAGCATAAAAACATTCCAACAATACACTAACTTCTCTCTAGGATTTGCAACCCTAAAAAATGCTTATATCACATGCTTCCCTTTTTAGGGCAACTTCCAAAGATAACTGTATTAGGGTTTACCATTATCCTTAAAAATAAGAACCCCAAACCCCATGCATTGTAGAAGAGTGTACAGTACTCAACATGATAAGTTGCCACATGTCTTGGATGTCTTCACCCCTCATAGAATCTTTCACAATTAGCTCTTACAAATATTAATGACCATCATAGGGATCCATCATAACTGTTTCAGTCATGATTATCTTACACATTGTCCAAAGTGCTGACATTTGAAAAATAACCTCTACCATAGAATGGGATGCCTAGATCCACCTAAAACAAGTTTGATCATCCTTTTTATCTTCCAAGTGGAGTGAAAACACAACGTGTCCACTCAACTATATGACAGAATGAATATCAAACTTAAATACATTACTTGCAAACAATTAATTACAAAACAAATAATATCAAATGTAAGGAAATATACAAGGTTGAGACACCTTATTCCTAACATTCTCCCACTTGTCAATGACCTTTTAAGAGCCAAAGGAAATAACAGGATTTAACTGCTATAGGCTAATAGGCCCATAGACTCTGAACACCATATGAACTTCTCAATGCCCACAGGTTTTGTCAATGCATCTGCAACATTCTTTATTGTATCTTCCTTCCCAAAACTTACCTTTCCATCCTCTACCATATCTATCACAAAGTGAAACCACACATCAATGTACTTGGTTATGGAATTTAAAGTTGGATTCTTCACAAGGAAAATAGCACTTTGACTGTCACATAAAATTATAATCTCTCCTGCATCAACACCAACATCCAAACATAGTCCCTTAAGCCAAATGGCTTCCTTACAAGCATGACTATCTACCATGTAATCTACTTCTATCATGGATAAAATGACCATAGTTTTTCGCTTACTCATCCAACTTGTGGCACCACCAAACATAGTGAACACATAGGCACTAGTGGATGTCCTGCTGCCAATGTCACCTGCCCAATCTTAATCCACAAACCCATGAATACAAACTGAATGCAGAGCTCTAGAAAAGTTTCTATGATAGAATATGGAATACTGTGATGTACCCTTCAAATATCTGAACACTCTCTTAACTACATCCCAATGTACCCATCTAGGTTTAGCCATAAACTGACTTAGGACTCCCACTGCTTCAGTAATGTCTGGTCTAGTATAGACCATAGCATACATAACGCTGCCAAATGCACTCACATAAGGTACTTTTCTCATGTCCTCCACCTCACTAGGATATTTTGGACAAACATCCATAGATAAATTTGTTCCCATAGAAATAGGAACACACAATGGTCTGCAATCTTCCATGCTAAACCTGTCCAACACAGACTTCACATACTTACTCTGACTCAATGAAATTTTTCTGTTAGATCTATCTCTACTAATTTCCATTCCCAAGATATACCTAGCTACCCCTAGATCTTTCATCTCAAACTATGTTGACAACTGAGACTTCAAATTAGAAATCATACCCATACCCTTCCCAATCAACAACATATCATCAACATATAAAGCAATAACAAGAAGGTGATCATTGTCAACTTTGAAATAAACACAATGTTCTATTTTTGATCTCTGAAAACTAATCGACAACACAAAGGAATCAAATTTAAGGTACCATATCCTAGGAGATTGTTTCAAACCATACAAAGACTTCTTTAACTGGCAAACCAAAGACACTTTACCTTTCTGAATATAGTGCTCAGGCTGTGACATATAGATCTCTTCCTCCAAATCACCATGAAGGAAAGTTGTCTTCACATCCATCTGTTCTACCTCTAAATCATATGATGCTGCTAGAGATAATAGAAATCTAATGGATGTAATCTTTGCAATAGGAGAGAATATTTCATCATAATTCATTCCCTCCACCGATTAATACCCCTTGCAACCAATCTGGCCTTGTACCTCTCAACACTACCATCCGCACAAAATTTCTTCTTAAACACCCATTTTCTCTCAATAGGTTTCTGTCCTTTAGGCAAAGGTACTAGGTCCCAAGTTTTGTTCTTCTCCAATGAATCCATCTCAGCATCCATGGCCTCAATCCAAGAACCTGCATCTTCCATACCTATAGCCTCTTTCATAGATCTAAGCTCATCACTATTTGTAATCAAGGAATAAGCACAAATGGAATCTAACATAGAAAATCCAAACCTCTCTGGTTGCTTTCGTTCTCTTGTGGATCTCCTCAAGGGTTGAGCTTGAGTTTGTTCTACCTCTTGTTAGAAATTTTTAGAGCTGCTAGATCTCTCCTCATCATCAGATCCATCATGGTCTCTCTATTCAATCTTCTAAGGTGTAGGAGGCAATTGAACAACATCTTCTTTGATTTCTTTTTTATCTAGAAACAAGAGATGATGTAGGAGATCTGTTAACCAGATAGCAAGTAGTGGCCATAGCTTTAGCCCAAAAACTTTGTTTGAGGTGAGCTCCACTAATCATACTCCTAGCCTTCTCCATCAGTGTCATGTTCATTCTTTCTAGAACTCCATTTTTCTGTGGGATATAAGCAGTTGTCTTATGCCTCTCAATCCCTTGTTCTTTACAGAACTATTCAAGCTCTTCCAAACAAAACTCACAACCATTGTCAGTTCTTACACACTAAATTCTTTTACCAGTCTGATTGTCTATAAGAGATTTAAATTTCTTGAACCGACTAAAAACTTGTGTCTTTCTTTTAAGGAAATAAATCCATGTCCTTCTACTGTAATCATCTATAAAAGATACAAAATATATAGATTTGGAAAGTGTAGAAACTTTAACAGGACCAAACACATCTAAATGAATAATATTTAAAATACTAGAAGACTTTTAAGAACTAGATTAAAATTGAACATGATTTTGCTTACCATAAACATAGTATTTGCAGAAGTCAAACTCGAGATTACAATCATTTATCCCCTCAATAGGGTTTTTATTTTTCAGGGTTTTGAGACCTTTCTCACCAATGTGGCCAAATCTCATATGCCACAACATTTTCTTTTCTACAGGAAAATTTCCTGCCAAAGTATTAGGACCCTTAGGTACACTTGCTACACTACCATCGAAACCCATTACCATAGACTTCTACATTGCTGGTTCAGATGGTGGAGATGAAGTGACTACTACTCTCTTCCTTGAGATAGAAGAACTATTGCAATATGAAGTGCAAGCATCCAGCTGACATAGGGTACCTCTCCTAGTACCTTTCATGAGCACTATAGCTCCTCTAATAATCTTTTATCCATCTTTCAAAAAACCAACTTCCACACCTGCATCATTGAGCATACTTACAGATAACAGGTTTCATTCCAAACCTGGGATGTGCATTTCCCTATTGATCCCCTTTACTCATCCATCAGGGAATCTGATAGTGACTTTTCCTCATCCAACTATCTATAGGTGAGAATCATCACCTAGGTACACCTTCCTCATACTTTGAGAACCAACTATGACAAGAGGTCATGTGAAAATAAGCACCCAAGTCAATCAACCACACATCAATAGATGCATGGGTGGCCAAGGTTGCAACAAAAGCATCACCATCTTCTTGAGATTTATGAGAATCTGAATCTGGGCTTTTCTTCTTCTTCTTCTAATTTGGCTCTTTTTAGTCCTTACGAAAGTGCCCAGACTTACCATAGTTCCAACATGTTGCCTTAGACTTTCTAGAAGTCTTAGATTTCCCACGGGATTTGGATCTACCCTTTTCAGACTTCTTGTCATTTTTCTTTCCTCTGTCTTTTGATCTACCACAAATGGCAAGGGCTTCTTTGGTTGAATCAGAGGTCTTTCTTCACATCTCCTTAGATAACAATGAAGATACCACATCATCCATTTGGAAAGTGACAATAGTACTCCTAAGGGCCATCACAAGATGGTCCCATGAATACAGCAAGGAACATAGCAGGTTCATACATCGATCCTCCTCCTCCAACTTGACACTGGTTGATGTCAACTGTGTAATCAGTATGTTAAATGCATTTAGGTGATCTGTAATGGATCCTCCTTCCTCCAATCTCAAAGAATACAACTTCTTTCTCAAAAATAGTTTGTTCACCAAGGACTTGGCCTGATACATAGACCTAAGCCATGTCCACAATTTATTTGTGGTCTTCCCTTCGAGAAAATTTAGGAGAATAGAATCTGCTAGACAGACTCTAATGAGACCCTTAGCTTTCTAATCCTTGAGATCCCAATCTGCTGGATGAATATTTACTTGTTTGATATCATTTGCAACCACCTCCCATACATCATGGTCTACAAGCATGTCTTCTATCTTGAGTTTCCACAACTCAAAGTTTGTGCCACTAAACTTTTCCACCTCCATTCTACTGTATGAAGAACCTGCCATCTCTTGCTACAATAAGGTTATGAATACTCTGTAACAATACTCCCACTAAACTAGAGATTAGCTCAAAAAAACCATACCCTAACAAATAGAACCAAAACTAGCCAAGCTATAATACCAACTAAAAGGAGACTTAGTGTGCATAAAATAATTCCCTATGCTAAACTCCCAAGAAGAGGATCATGAAAATTCAGATTTAACCCTTATCAATTATAGAATGATAATACAATAACATGCATACATAGAAAATGAGAATGACACAATGATTTATCTTGGTGAAAACCTTTCAGTAAAAAACCCCAGCACTCCAAAACCTGCATAATTTATTAATCAAAACTATTTTTGTTTACAATACACTTGCAATGCAAATTCTTTTAGGAGATAATCGACACTTGAAGACAAATCTGGTAGCATAACAACATTCCAACAATAAACTAACTTCTCTCTGCAATTTGCAACCCTAAAAAATGCTTATATCATGTTCTTCCCTTTTTAGGGCAACTTGCAAAGATAACTATATTAGGGTTTACTATTATCCAAAAAAATAGGAACCCCACACATTACAGAAGACTATATAGTACTCAACATGATCAGTTTCCACATGTCTTGCATGTCTTCACCCATCATCAAATCTTTCACAATTAGCTGTTATAAAATATTAATGACCATCATAGGAATCCATCATAACTATTTCAGTCATGATTACTTACACATTGTCCAAAGTGCCGACATTTGGAAAATAAACTCTACCACAGAATGGGATGCCTAGATCCACCTAGACCAAGTTTGATCATCCTTGTCATCTTCCAAGTGGAGTGAAAAAACAACATGTCCACTCAACTAAATGATAGAACGAATATCAAACTTAAATACATTACTTGAAAACAATTAATTACAAAAAAAATAATATCAAATGTAAGGAAATATACAAGGTTGACACACCTTATTCCTAGAACTAATGGCTGATAGAATCAAGAAAGAGAAAGGCCCTGGTGGTTTCAATAGGTGTTCCACACTCCTTGGCTGAAATTATGGCGCAAAATGTAGAAACTCAAAAGCCTAAAAAGGCACAGATAGTTCATACCCTTCGGAATAGTCCAATAGGAAGCATAGTTGCAACTATCACAACACCTCCTCTAGATGCAGATGCAACGGCTATAAGGTCTGGAGATTGCAATATTACACAAGTGGCACTGGGGAGGAGAGATAAGCAGGGTGAGCTGGACCTACTAAGAGAGGCCACCAAAGTAGTAGAGGCCTAGTTCATTAAACAAGGCCATAAGTTAAAGGAGGAAAGAGAAACCAATGCTAATCTCCTTGCACTTTTGGCAGAACTTACACAGCCTCTGGTTAAGATCCATTTGGAAGCCTCTTCCTTAGGATTGCCACTTGCATAGGGTGACATGGATTCTCTTCGAGGAATGAAGAAGAAGTTGCAGGCTGTAGATGGGTGGGTAACCAAGTAGATAGCTGCCATAAGACAATTCTTAGTGGTGTCCCTCCCAGATCTTTACCAGATCAACATCCTCCTCAGCCAGGCAAATGGCTCCGCTCTTGTATGGGAGTAGGACCTGGAGAAGTATGAAAAGTGGAAGGTTGGGTTGGAGGATTTTTTCAATGCTAGAGAGGAAGCCATCATAGAGGAGAGAATTTTAGGAGATGAATCATATGATTCTCTCCAGGCTTAGTACTCCAAAATTGGCCTCAAAATTGAGGTATGCAAGGAACTAGTTAAGGCCTTAAAAGAGAAGGTGACCTTGGCTCAATATCCTATGGGCCTATTTTAGGCATTTGTGTTCAGGGTATCGCAAGTTGATCCCTTAACCACCAGGACATGTACCCTGGAGGACTACATCCACAGAAAATTTGATGAATGAATGGAATCCTTGTATCCGGTTGCCAGATATTTTTACTAGGGCAGGTTATCAAGATTATCCAAGATGATGATCTGGGCACATGATCCTATGAATATGGTAGATGAGTTTGAGAACGGGGCCAGAGAGGTCGAAGAAAAGTTGGAGGCTATCCGTAGTTGATGGGACAACATTAAGGACATAGATGAAGAAGGTGTAAGCCAAGTATTAGAAGCATTTAAAAATAGTAAGGAGAAATAAGGTTCTCTAGAGTCTGAATAATTCCATCAGCCATGCATATTTTCTATTCTTTATTCTTTGAGCTTAAGCTCCCAGATCCCAGAGTTCTTGATCCACAATTTTGTATTCTTTGGATGATTCGTGTCTAAGATCCCTAGAGCTGATCGGTAATTGTCAGGAAATTAATAAGGATGTCAAAAGGTAGCTAACTCCAACAAGGCATGTTGGCTCAAAGATGATTCTGATAGGTGGTCTTCCCAAGGTGCCACTCTAATATAACACCTGGCACATCAGAGATAGTGAGACACTTTCCATTAATGAGGCATGTTGCCTCAATCCCTGGGGGATCAGATTTCTTCTATTCTCCCTCTGGATCTCTTCTCAAGGCTGATTCTTCTATACCTCCTTTCTTGTCTCATTCCTCTGACATGTCAGACCTCTTCTCTTCCCAAGGTTGTTGTAGCGTGGTGTAGGTAGTACCAGCCACCAAAAATTGTATTTTATTGGTTGAGTGTAAAGATAAGTTAGGTTAATTTTAAGGCAAGTTGGTGTAATAAGTCTGACCTCATTCCAATGGTCAACAAAATTGATCATTTTGTAGTCCATAGTTATAGCATTTTCAGTTTTCATTTCTAGTAGTTGCAGAGCTTAATGCTCCTTAGTGTTTAGAAGATTTCAATAGATAGATGCTCCCTTGGAGTTGTGGATGTACTCACCAGTGATGCTAGAACACCATTAATGAAGAAAGAAGGATTCTAGTAATGTTTTTGTTGGTCTCTTGATCTTTGATTTAATACCTTTTGTGTTGTATGTTTCTTATGTCCCTTGCTCTAATGTATTAAGTAGATTAATGACCTTATTTTCCCCTCGCTATTGAATATATATGAACTGATGGTTGTCTGCACATTCAATATTTTAGTGTAGCATGTTAGAGCTTGATTGATGTTTTGAATTTATTTGCATGACTATAGATAGATGGAATACTTCTAACCCTGGTATATCTTTTCAAGTTTATTTGGTAACTAATGAATTCTTGTAGGAAAACCCACTTACCTAAATCCCCAGAGAAGATGAGCCAAGATAACTAGCTATCCCCCTAAACAAAATAGTCACAACACCAAACTTAGCTCCCACACTATCGAGACCTGACTCTTACATACTTGAAGGCCCAGAGAATCTCATTTCTCCAGACAACCTTTACAGGCAAAGTTAGTCAATACCCCAGTACCCAATTACAACTTACCTCTATTGGCAGACCTGGTCACAAACCCCTGTTTATAGAAACTAGTGCTAGAAGGAGGGCATGAGCTCATCCCCTTTAGAGGATTTAGAATTTACACTGTCGAAGGGTTCCCCAAGCCATAGTTTTAGGAAACAAACCTTTAGTGGGATTGGATTGTTTTCACCAGCCTGATTCTAGAGAATCCTTAGATCAACCCCAATCCTAGAAGGTTTGTTGAACTTGAGCCTCCCTCTCAAAATAAATGGACCCTAAAAGCCAAGCTAGCTAACATTTTTCTTAAGATCTACTATGTCTTAGAATATTCAAGTCTCTCAGACAACCCCAGGTATTAACACTCAGCCTTGCCAAAATCCAACACCCCTGATGGCTACTTACTTTGGCAACACCGGGTCCCTAATGGGAACTTTCCAGGTGCAACCAACGATTTTCCTACACACCTAGAAAATATTTGTCCCCAATATGAGTACTTAGGCTCACAAACCATAGAAGAGCATCTATAGGCATACAAAGATGCCATGAACTGACACTAGATCAAACATCAAGACATTGTGACCTAGATGTTCCCTCTATCCCTAGGACAAAATGAGCTAAAATGGTACCTTAACCTACCCACCAACTCCATTAATATTTGGCAAGACATGGAGGATGCCTTCTTGGCAGCCTTTCACATACACATGGACCTGACATGGTCCCACAACAAGTACATCTCCATCAGGAAGGAACCGAATGAGCCCCTTGAAGCATTCAACCATAGGTTCCAATGTGCCTTAAAATGGTGCATGGGTCCTTTCATCCCATCCCTAGAAGTAAAAATCCAAACATATCTGAATTTAATGGACCCTTTCATTACCACTCTTCTATGGAGAACTACCACCCCTACTGACTTGGATACTCTGGCAAAAGTTTACAACCTAGCCTTGGAGTTGTCTCGCGAGCTTAAGAAATCTCTAGGTGGGATTGGGCAGAGCATGCCTTTCAACATGATCCCCTGTAAAACTTCCTACATTGGGGTATACAACCCAGATTAGGCCATAGATGCCCCTGTGATGGCCATGAATCCCCTACCACTGCCGACAGACCAACATGCCTGATATGTATATCCATTGCAAGCCCAGAAAATACCAGGTCTAGAATTTATTCCCTAGAACTAGCCACAAAAAACACAACCATAGACACAACCTTCCAGATTGCCTTTCTTCCAGTTTCCCATGGCTAGAGGATTCTCACCCTTGACTCTGGTACCTTCTACTACCTTTCCCCGGAACCAACAGCAACAAACATCACATTGTAACATGAACACCTAGCTGTCTACCAAGGTTGAATCCATCTAGTGACTATTGTCCTCATTGACTGTGGACATGGGATAGCTGAAGGTGGGGTCTCTTGTACCCCACAACACCAATTTCCAAAGAGGGAATATCTTCTCTGGCCAATGAAATACCAATACCTGAGGAAGGAATTACAACAATGGGCCTCAACCCAACCAAGAGCAATGAAACAACAATGCTAACACTAGAGGTCCTCATTTGAACCAAAACACCAATCAGAGTGGTGCTAGACCTTCCCATTTCATGGTAGTTGCAGAAATTAAACCCCTTACGAATTGGTGCAGATTGCACGACACCAGCTCTCATTTCAAGGTGAACTATGCCACGCTAGAGAAGGTCATCATTATCTCCCAGCTAGTCAGACAAAAAACTACTGATCCTATTCCCTTGGAACCCCCCATTCAAGAGCCCACTCATGGTGCCTTAATTTTTGAGACTGTGTTCTTTGTAATAGACAAAGGAGATGAAGAAGAACCCAGACTACAGGGGTTCCTTGATGAATCTATTCTAGCCTTTGAGGCCAATGTCTTCACCAACCCATGGACTCCCTACAACACCCAGAGTCAGGTTGGTAAAGGACCAATTTACACACCCACACCTCCTAAAGACACCCCTCCCCAAAATAACACCACTGATCACCCCTTCCCACCAAAAGGGTCTAGCTCTAACCAAGCTAAGGACCTAGTCGAGGGAAGCCAACAATTCCTCGGGGGGACATTTGACATCATAAAGGTGTTAGAATGAACTACCACCTCCATGACCTTGATGGAGGTTTTTTTGAACTTTCCCAAGTAGAGGTAGTCCCTTTTGAAGCTCTTGGGAAACCCAGAAACTGTCAGTTGCCCACCCAAGACTGTCACTTTTGATGACGCCAATGCAGCTATCTTCCAGGGTAACACTGAGGATCCTCCCTTCTTACTAGGGTTAAACATACAAGGGAATAACCTTTATAATTTCTTGGTAGATTCTGGAGATTTGAGAAACGTCATGCCCCTATCCATATGCTAGAAGCTTAGATTTAATCCTACTCCATCTAACGGCGTAGTAGTCCAGCTAGAAAAGACTACTGTAAAAATGGTAGGTGAGCTAGAGAAATTCCATATTTAGCTCATCCAAGACCCCAGGATAGAAAGAATACTTGACATCCAAGTGGTGGACATCCTAGAGACTTATGAAATGTTACTAAGTTGCAATTGGTCTAAGTCCCTTAATGGGTATTTCTTGTAAGGAAACTCAGGTGCAGAAATAGTTTCCTACGCCAATCTCTATAGGAAAGTATTGTGCAAATTCTTTTAAATCCTTACAATTACAGATTCATTAACTACTTTAACAAAGATATTGCAACCACATACCATTCATATAGAAAATTAGAGAGTGACACAATGATTTACCCTGGGGAGAACCTTTTGGTAAAAAACCCCAGCACTCCAAAACCTGCACAATGTATTGATCAAAACTATTACAGCTTACAATACACTTGCAATGCAAGTTCTCTCAGAAGATTTCAAAACCCTTGAAGACAAATCACGACAGCATAAAATGTTCCAACAATACACTCGCATCACCACTCTTTGCAACCCTAAAAAACACTTATATCATGCACTTTACTTTTTAGGGCTACTCCCAAAGATAACCGTATTAGGGTTTTACCATTCTCCTAGAAAATAGGAAACCCAAAATTTTTTTGGGGGCAAAAGAGTGTACAATACTCAAATTTATAAGTTGCCACATGTCTTCACCTATCATTGAATCTTCCTGACATAGCTCTTACGTGTCATAGGAATCCGTCATAACTGTTTTAGCCATGATCTCCTTACACATAATTCAAGATGCTGACACATCAACATTATTTGCAAGTAATACATTTTACAAAACAAATAATAAGAATAGGAATTATTCAAGGTTGAGACACCTTATTCCTA
>MU225543.1:1215331-1242573 GCA_018584345.1 Thuja plicata
AGTATTGTGCAAATTCTTTTAAATCCTTACAATTACAGATTCGTTAACTACTTTAACAAAGATATTGCAACCACATACCATGCATACAAAAAAGTAGAGAGTGACACAATGATTTACCCTAGGGAAAACCTTTTGGTAAAAAACCCCAACACTCCAAAACCTGCACAATGTATTGATCAAAACTATTATAGCTTACAATACACTTGCAATGCAAGTTCTCTCAGAAGATTTCAAAACCCTTGAAGACAAATCATGGCAGCATAAAATGTTCCAACAATACACTTGCATCACCACTCTTTGCAACCCTAAAAAATGCTTATATCATGCGCTTTACTTTTTAGGGCTACTCCCAAAGATAACCGTATTAGGGTTTTACCATTCTCTGAGAAAATAGGAAACCCAAAAATTTTTTCAGGGAGAAAGAGTGTACAGTACTCAAATTTATCAGTTGCCAGATGTCTTCATCTATCATTGAATCTTCCTGACATAGCTCTTACGTGTCATAGGAATCCGTCATAACTATTTTAGCCATGATCTCCTTACACACAATTCAAGATGCCAACACATCAACATTATTTGCAAGTAATACATTTTACAAAACAAATAATAAGAATAGGAATTATTCAAGGTTGAGACACCTTATTCCTAACATTTCTCTACTAACTTTTCCCACTTGTGGCTCCCCTGGGAGGGAGAATCTAACTAGATCTAGGTAGAAAGTGAACCTTGGATGAAACAAGCCCTCACTGAAGTCAAGAGGGTGAATGAAGTCCTCTTCTCTGAGACTTCCCTCAGGGTGTACCGACCCCTAGAAATATTGACCTTTGATTTCACCCCTAGGGAGGATACCATTGTTTCTCAAAGGATGTAGGACCTAGATGAAAAACTAAGGGGTGAAGTTAACTCATCGGGTACCACAACGACCCCCACTACACTCTTGTCTAGCACTTGGTGCCAAGTGCATTACCAGAAATATTCAAAACTAGAGTGTGAGCCTTGTTTTTCCACTGCAACCTGACACATCAATGCCCTCTAGGAGAAGAAACACTTTTTGGGGATGCCTGGACCCAGTACTCACTCGGGTGATGTCTCCACGATATCACCAGTCTAGGAATCCTAGCAACAGGCTTCTCTCAAGGAAAACCTCACCCAAGTTCTATCAAAGCTGGAGGAAACTACTCCCAACCTTCCCAAAAATAATCCAAAGGACACTTCATCTTCCCAGCCCCAGATAATGAATAGTAATTTGTGGACCTTAAAGTTTGATGGGTCTCGGTCCAAACAAGGCTTTGGGGCCAGAGTGGAATTGATCTACTGGCAGGGGAGATCCTTCATTGCAACTTACAAGATGTAGTTCAACTTCACGAATAATGTTATGGAGTATGAGGCTTTGGTCTTTGGAATTTTATTTGCATTAAGAAAGGGAATCACCCACCTCCGGGCATTGGGTGATTCAGAGTTGATTGTAAAGAAATTCTAGAGCCAATACAATTTTCACAATAAAAGGCTAGCTGCATATCACAATAGAGAATGGAGCCTCATTTAAGATTTTGATGCCTTCGATATTGAAATCATTCCTCAGAAAAGAAACTATGTTCTAGATGCTCTCGCCGTATACACTAGCACCCTCGAGCCAATGGCTGGCTCCTGGCTCTAGAATTTTTTTGTCAAGATGTTCCCCACCCCATCCATTCTAGACAATGTTAGCTACTTTTAGGTTTTTGAAGATGATCAACATATCCTAGCCTTCATGGATAATGTTAGTGTTTTTGAAGTCTAGATAGTGGAAGAAAGAGATCAGGACAACTCTGGTCAGGGTGAAGAAGATTATGGGATCATAGAATTACCAACCAACACCATCCCTAAGGGGATGGTAGCGCTAGAATGAGTCTTTGACTTGGACCCTCAAGGCTGGGAAAATATATCATCCTCCTCTAAGGGAGGAAAATTTGAGAAAGTAAACATCAGCCAGGCCAGTGAAGAAAAATTGGTACACATTGGTGCCTCCTGCTCCCTTGAGGAGAAGGAGAAGATTCACATGGTTCTCCAAGAATACATTGATGTAATTGCATGGGGGTATGAGGATTTGAAGACCTATGATACATCCATCATGACCCATACCATCCAGCCAAAAGCTGACGCTAAGCCCTTCTGGCAAAAGCAAAGAACGGTCAACCCACTAATCAAGCCTCTAATTCATCAGGAGGTTCAAAAACTGCTATTAGCCCAGATCATCTTTCCAATTTGGCATATTACATGGGTTGCCAACCTCATCCCTATGAGGAAGAAAAGTGGCAAGATCTACCTTTGTGTGGATTTTCAAAACTTAAACAAGGAATCAAAGAAGGATAATCACCCCTTCCCCTCTTTGGATGAGGTACTGCAAATTGTGAATGGATCACAAATGATGTCCTTCCTAGATGGGTACTCTGAGTATAACCAAGTCATGGTTAAGTATAAAGATAGAGACAAAACAACATTCACCACCAAGTGGGGAATGTTATCATACCAGAGAATACCCTTTGGCCTGATCAATGTAGGTGCCACATTTCAGAAGGTTGTGGACATTGTGTTTGAAGGCCTAGTGAACTGGTGCATAATCATCTACATGGATGATTTGACCATCTTTTCCTAGGATAGGTGTGATCATTCTATCCATGTTGCCCAAAATTGTGAGAGATGTCACCGGTATAGAATATCCCTCAACCCCATGAAATGTATATTCGGGGTCATAGAAGGGAAGCTACTCAGGCATATTGTCTCTGAGAAGGGTATATCCATTGACCCTAAGAGAGTTGAAGCACTGCTGAATCTACAGATGCCTGATAGCAAGGATATGAGATCTATCTTTGGGAAGGTCAATTTTTTCTAGTGGTTCATCACTAGATTTTCCATGATAGTGAGGCCACTCAATGAAATGATGAAGAAAGATACAAAGATTGAGTGGAGTCCTAAGGCAAAGTGGGCGTTCACCCAGATTAAACAAATGATTTTAGAGGCAGCAATCTTGGCTAGTCTAAACTATTCCCTCCCCTTCCATATATATTCCTTTGCTTCACCACATTCTATCATCATAGTTTTGACCCAAAAGGTTGAAGGGGAAGAAATACCAATAGCTTTCATGATCTCCCTCTTTAAGATTGCCAAAGTCTGGTATTTTCCTTTGGAAAAGAAGGCATTTTCTCTCATCCACATCGTGAAGAAATTCAATCATTATATTCTCTAGAGAAAAGTGCACACTATCATCTCAAACCAAGCTATTAAGTCTCTACTGATGCAAAGTGAATTGGATGAAAGATGAGGGAAATGGATGACCATCCTCCAAGAGTATGATTTGGAAATGCAACCTGTGAAGATAGTTTGAGGCTAGGGACTATGTAGAGTGATGGCAAGAGAGACTCCCAACACCAAATTCTAGACATACATAGTTGAGTCCATCACTCAAGATCCATGGTGTACAGATCTGGTATACTTATTATTGAACAACAAATGCCTAGAGGGGCTACCCCCAAACAAACTATGCACCCTGCGATTGAAAAGTACGCACTTCATGATAAAAATGAAATGATTTTCCATAGGAATTATGAAGGGGTATACCTCTAGTGCATAGACAGGGACCAGGCTACAAAAATGATTGAGGAATTTCATGGGAAGTTTGGAACTAGGCATGGCTCTGCTGATGCCACCACCCATCAGATCCTCCTGGCTGGATTCTATTGGCCTTGTATCTTCAAAGATGTCTACACTCACATTAGGAGATGCCATACTTTCCAAACTGTGGCACATCATGAGAGGAACCTGGCCATGCCCTTGCAGCTGCTCTTTGAAGCTAGACCCTTTACCCAATGGTCATTTTACTTGATTAGGGAAATCAACCCCAACTTGTCTACCAACCACCAGTACATTTTGACTACCACTAAATATTGCATCAGGTGTTCTGAAGTGATACCTTGTAAAGAAAACATGGCAGATGGTCATAAAATTCCAAGAAGAAAACATCATCACAAGATTTAGAATTCCCTTTGGTATAGTATGTGAAAATGGTCTGGCATTTACTTTGAAAAAATTACTTGAATGGACCTATGATAGAAATATCACTTTGAAGTTTTCTAGCAACTATTACCCCCAGGGAAATGGTGTTGCCGAATCAAACAATAAAAATTTACTTGAGGTGATCAAATATCTGTTAGTATAGAACCCCTGGAACTAGCACCAAAAGCTTAGATTCACTCTTTGGGCAGATCATATACAAATAAAGGAAGCCCTAGAGACATCCCCATTCCATCTAGTTTTTGGCCAGAATCTAGTATTCCCCATCAACTTATAGATACCAGTTTTACAGTTCATGCAGGAATTTAGCAACTGGGATAACATCATGGAGGTTTGACTTTTGAATCTAGTGCAGATGGAGGAACAAAGAGATGCAACCCTTGAACATTTTGTGTGTCACCAAGTAGTAGTAAAATGATGGTTTGATAAAAGAGACTAGTATAAGGCCTTTTAGATTTCAGACTTGGTCCTCTTGTGGTACAAGGCCCAGGAAAAGAAGGCAAAGCACACTAAATTTCAACGGCTTTGACTTGGACCATACCTGATATCTGATATCTATGGGCCTAACACTTATCACCTCAACACTATGACTAGAGAAGCTATTCCATTGTCTATCAATGGGCAGTTTCTCAAGAATTACTTTGAATAAGTTAGGCGGTGAGTTGGCCCAAATTTTTAATATATGTATATCTTTGGCTTGTAAATACCTATTTCCCAGTGCTCCATTTGGAACACTCTATAAATAGTTCTTGCTGGCCACCCTCTCAGGTTGATTTTTCTTGGTTTTTGTTTTCCTTTGGTTTCTCCTTGTTTTATTTTTCTTTTTGGGTTCCTAGAATGTTTCCTATATCTTGTAGACTAGTATGTTTTTCATAACATCTAGTCTTTGGAATGGTCCCTTACACATTCTGGTGAATTCAGAATCTATTGTTAGCATGGTGGAATTTGTTTGTTCTCTAGTGTTATTTTGTAAGTATGGTAAAAGTTTATGGGTGATCTTCATTGGATTCACATATTTTCAGTCCAGACTTCAGTTAAAGGAAAATTCAAGAAGCAAGTAATCAGACACCCCAAGGGTAGATCGTTCACACTAATTAATTGACCAAGTCTGAAAATCATTTAAAATATCTCAGATCTGGAACTTTCTCTCCTATTTGGTAATTTAAAGTGGGTGGTAAGGTGAAAGAAGTACTACCATCAAAATTAGCTAAGCTTAATGTTCATGGTGAAACAAGTACCCCCTTCCCACTTAGAAAAAAAGAAAGAAAAGAAAGAACTGAAGAATGGAGAATTTCGATATCTGGGGGAACTATGCAAGATACGATGACTTTGGCTTGATTTTCTTAGTGCCTCCCCTTTATTTCTCTCGGAGGTCATTGGCTTGATTTTCTTTCAAAGAACACACTTCACAACTAAAGAACAACCAAGAGATTCGAATCATTGATGGGCTGTATTTTCTCAGACGCCTCGCGTAATGCAAGTAGAATGCTCTAGGTAAAGATTTATTCCTATTTTTGTTAACAAGAGATTCTAAAGTTCTTGAATGCACTAAGGAATATATCCTAGATAGTCACCATTTGTTATTCCCTACATACCCATTGCTACATTTTTTAGGAAAAATGTTGGGTCCCCCTTTTTTCCTTTTGCTCTTCCCTTATCTTCTTTTGTTTTCTTTTCTTTCCCTCTGGTCTTTTATTTTGCGAGGGTTGTTCTTCTTTTTCTTTGGCTTTCTTGCATCTCTAGGGCCCAATCCTAGAGTTTGTTTATTCTTTCTAGAGCTGGATTCCAAATTCTAGGATTCTTCACCATGATGTCTTCTTTTGTGAGAAGGTATGGTTGCATAGAATCCCCAGGCCTGGAGCCCGGAGGCCTACTTGTCCCGAAGTTGTCAGGAAGAGTGAAACATGGTTTTCCCTAGGGGTATAAATGGAAGTTACCTGTCATTTTCATAGTTACCATGATTAAAACACTTAGAAAATTTAGAGCAATATTAAGGTGATTAAGGTGATTAAACATCGAGTTTTTCCCTATACTTACTGGCTAATTGAACATTGATTTGCGGTATTTTTTTGTGATTGTTTGAAAGTTGACCTATTGCAAAGAGTTTCCCATGCTTGTCATCCCTACGTCCTTTGCATTTCCAGGTTGGTTGTCATTTTTCCTTTTTCGGTTCTTTGTTCCTCTAGTTTTCTATCTTTGTGCTTCCATGGTGTTCATTTGTGTTTGTTTTTTCTTTTGTTTGTTCTTGTTTTTTCTTTTGCATTTTTCTCCTGGTTTGCCTCTCGTTGGTGGGTTGGATCTACCAAAGGGTTGTCTTCCCTTTGCGCAGTTGTAACCTAGTGAATATACTATACATTTTCATAGGGTAGGTTTTGTTCCTTTGTAAGTTCTCTGCATTATGTAAATATTCTGTAAATGTTGTGTATATGTAATCATTGTTCTATGAGCTACACTTTAGCCCTCATAGAGCTTTGGTCCTCTCTATCTTAGTGTACATACCTTATGTATATCCTTCCATCTTGTCGATCTTGTCATACTCCATCATGTTTTGAATCATTCTATCAAGCTTGTTGAGAGAGAATCTCCATGGTTTGAACTTGGCATCTCACTAGTTTGAGCCATGGCAACTTTCTCTCTCCTCTGTCATGTCATCTTGATAGTGGGATTAATTTCCCATGAGTAGGAATTCAAATCCCATCTTGTCTAGCATTCAATTTCCCATGTGTCAGCCCACTTGTCACCATTATTGTCATTACACTACCTATCACATGGCCATGTGACATCCCATGTCAGCCAAGTATAGCTTCCTACTAGTTACATTGATAACGACAATAGATAATTCTTCTAGACTCTAGGTGTGGGGCCCCTGAGTTCTCATTCCATCTTTGTCACTTGGTCCTATACCCTAGAACCTCAGGATGTTTATGATCCTCTAAGAAAAATTATGATCCTCTAGGCAAGCTTGCCTTGGCACTTCCTTGGGCATCCCCACCGCATAAGGAATACATTGAAGATTTTTGGGCAGACTGTCAGGATAGTTTTGATCTCCAAACCCATCAATATTCATGGATGTCCAAGGGACTTATCAAAGTTCTTGACCTTTAGACTTTTCTAAAGGGTTTTTTAGATGACGGGCTGCTAGAAGACCCAGCATACAAAGGGCAAGGATTAGACAAGTTGGATCTCCCTCCGGTGGATTGGGCCACCCTAGAGGATTTGACAATTGAGGGAGTATGCCACCCTATTTTGGAGGCCAGTCATAGTTATTTTTCCTAGGTGTGTCCCAGGAGCACCTAGAAGGGATCGAATGTTTCAAGGTCCACTTCAACTTCCATTTCTGTCGGCAGGCCCAACACAAGCAAGGGGAAAGAGAAAGAAGATACCCCAGCTAAGGTACCTCTCCAAGGCCCAACCCCCATAATGGTATAAATACAAAAACAATTGGAGCTAGTGAGGTTGGCTAGCTAGTAGATAAGCACGCAGATATCCTTCGGTCTCCTTGTGGCTCTAATGGTATGTGCTTGCCTAACGAGATCCGCATCGTTGGCTACAATGATGAGCAGACAAACTTTTGTCGAGGTGGAGTCTACAAGTATTTTGGATACCGGGGTCCCATTACTAAGAAAAAAGAAGAAAAGGGTGACCCCAACTCCAAGAGTAGCCACTAGCCCTGGTATGCCAGATATGCCTCCAGTTGATGTGAGTTTGGTTTCCCAAAAACTTGAGGATATTTTTGATTCCTCTCCCCCACACGATGGTTTTGATGATGTCTTTGAGATAGATGAACTCATGAACCTCCATGAGGATGTAGCTTACATGATGAAAGAGATCACCGTGCAAGAGAAGGAGGATATCCCCATAGAAGGAGAGATCCCAGAATGAGATGTTGCCATAGGGCAGGAGGTCTGGGAGGAAACAAAAAAAGAGCTCAAACAGGAGAAGACACTGATCCAAAGGACCGAGGATGAACCTAGGCAAATCATAGATGAGAAACTGATGATTAGGGAAACCAGACCTACAGGATCAACCGTACCCCCATTCATCATGCTCTTTCTTTGGTTACTTCGGGTGACCAAATGCACTGGAGAACATTTGGTGAGGTAGTAAAGGTAGCTACATTGTATAAACTTTGGCAAGAGACCTCACCCACCTTGATAGGATGTTCCAGTGGAGGAAGATGTTCCGGTAGATAAAGCCAATGAAGCTGAAGAACAATAGTAGTAGAATTATGGGGAAGTCCCGAAGGATATAAATGTTGAATTGACCGATGCTGAGAAGGATGGGGAAGTTCCTGAGGGTACAGGTGATATTGACACCGATGGAGAAGAGACCCTGGATATCACAAAAGAAGACACCAACATGATAGAAAATACCGAGGCCTCCGGAGAGTGGGAGAAAGAATAGGAATAGGACAAAGAAAAAGAAACTGATGACATTGTACCTTCCACAAATGCAACTCCAAATTTTGAAGAGATTACAGATACCCAAGTCTTAACAACAAAGTCATCCCAACCGCCCCAATTTAAAGGAAACTAAGTGTGCAAAAAAAAGTTCCCTATGCTAAACTCTCAAGAAGAGGATTGTGAAAATTCAAATTTAACCCTTATCAATTACAAAATGATAATATAATAACATGCCTACATAGAAAAATGAGAATGACACAATGATTAACCCTGGGGAAAAGTTTTCGGTAAAAAACCCCAGCACTCCAAAACCTGCACAATGTATTAATCAAAACTATTGTTGTTTAAAATACAGTTGCAATACAAGTTCTTTTAGGAGATAATCAACACTTGAAGACAAATCTAGCAGCATAACAACATTCCAATAATACACAAACTTCTCTCTGTGATTTGCAACCCTAACAAATGCTTATATCATGCACTTCTCTTTTTAGGGAAACTTCCAAAGATAACCTTATTAGGGTTTACCATTCTCCTAAAAAATAGCAACCCTGAACCCCACACATTGTAGAAGAGTGTATAGTACTCAACATGATCAGTTGCCACAAGTCTTGCATGTCCTCACTAGTCATCAAATCATTCACAATTAGCTCTTATAAATATTAATGACCATCATAGGAATCTGTCATAACCATTTCAGTCATGATTATCTTACACATTTTCCAAAGTGTTGACATTTGGAAAATAACATCTACCACAAAATGGAACACCTAGATCCACCTAGACCAATTTTGAACATCCTTGTTATCTTCCAAGTGGAGTGAAAACACATTATGCCCACTCAACTAAATGACAAAATGAATATCAAACTTAAATACAATATTTGCAAACAATTAATTACAAAACAAATAATATCAAATGTAAGGAAATATACAAGGTTGAAAAACCTTATTCCTAAGATTCTCCCACTGGTCAAACACCTTGTAAGAGACAAAGGAAATAATAGGATTTAACTGCTATAGGCTGAGACGCCCATAGACTCCAAACACCATCTGAACTTCTCTATGCCTACAAGTTTTTTCAATGCATCCGCAACATTATTTACTATATCTACCTTCTCCAAACTTACCTTTCCATCCTCTACCATATCTCTCATAAAATGAAATTGCACATCAATGTGCTTGGTTCTGGCATGGAAAGTTGGATTCTTTGCAAGGTAAATAGCACTTTAAATGTCACAACAAATTTTAATCTATTCTACATCAACACCAACATCTGAACATAGTCTCTTAAGCCAAATGGCTTCCTTACAAGAATGAGTAGCTTCCATGTACTCTACTTTTGTTGTGGACAAAGTGACCACAGGTTGTCGCTCACTCATCCAACTGATGGCACCACCAAACATAGTGAACATATAGGCACTGGTGGATCTCCTACTGTCAATGTCACCTGCCCAATCTGAATCCACAAACCCAAGAATACAAACTGAATGCAAAGCTTCAGAAGAGTTTCCATGATAGCATATGGAATACTCAGATGTACCCTTCAAATATCTGAACACTCTCTTAACTGCATCCCAATGTACCCATCCAGGTTTAGCCATAAAATGACTCAAGACTCCCACTGCTTGGGAAATTTAGTCTACTACAGACCATAGCATCCATAAGGCTATCAACTACACTCTCATAAGGTAATTTTCTCTTGTCCTCCACCTCACTAGGAGATTTTGGACAATCATCCATAGATAACTTTGTTCCCATAGAAACAGGAACACACAATGGTCTGCAATCTGCCATGCTAAACTTGTCCAACATAAACTTCACATACTTACTCCGACTCAACCAAATTTTTATGTTAGATCTATCTCTACTAATTTCCATTCCCAAAATATACCTGGCTGCCCCTAGATCTTTCATCTCAAACTGTGCTGACAACTGAGACTTCAAATCAAAAATCATACCCATACCCTTACCAATCAACAACATATCATCAAGATATAATGTAATAATAAGAAGGTGATCATTGTCAACTTTTAAATAAACATAATGATTTGATTTTGATCTCAGAAAACCAATTGACAACATAAAGGCATCAAATTTAAGGTACCACATCCTAGGAGATTGTTTCAAATCATACAAAGACTTCTTTAATCTGTAAACCAAAGACTCTTTACCTTTCTGAATATAGTGCTCAGGCTATGACATATAGATCTCTTCCTCCAAATCACCATGAAGGAAAGTTGTCTTCACATCCATCTGTTCTACCTCTAAATCATACGATGCTGCTAGAGATAACAAAAATCTAATGGATGTAAGCTTTGGAACATGAGAGAATATTTCACCATAATCAATTCTATCCACCTATGAATACCCCTTTTCAACTAATCTGGCCTTGTACCTCTCAACACTGCAATCTGCACAGAGTTTATTCTTAAACACCCATTTGCTTCCAACAAGTTTCCATCCTTTTGTAAAAGGTACTAGGTCCCAAGTTTTGTTCCTCTAATGAAACCATCTCATCATCCATGGCCTCAATCTAGGAACCTACATCTTCCATACCTATAGCCTCTTTAATAGATCTAGGCTCATTAGTGTTTGTAATCAAGGAATAAGTACAACTGGAATCTAAAATAGAAAATCCAAACCTCTTTGGTTTCTTTCTCTCTCTCGTGGATCTCCTCAAGGGCTGAGGTTGAGGTTGTTCTACCTCTTCTTCTAAATTTTTAGAGCCGCTAGAACTCTTCTCATCATTAGATCCATCACAATCTCTCTGTTCAATCTTTTGAGGGATAGGAGGCAACTGAACAACATATTATTTTATTTCTTTTTCATCTAGAAGCAACAGCTGATGTAGGAGATCTATTAACTAGATAGAAAGTAGTGGCCATAGCTTCATCCCAAAACCTTTGTTCAAGGTGAGCTCCACAAAGCATACTCCTAGCCTTCTCGATCAGTGTCATGTTCATTCTTTCTGCAACTCCATTTTTCTATGGGGTATAAGGAGTTGTCTTATGCCTCTCAATCCCTCATTCTTTACAGAACTATTCAAACTCTGCCAAACAAAACTCACCACCACTGTTAGTTCATACACACTTAATTCTTTTACCAGTCTGATTTTGTACGATAGCTTTAAATTCCTTGAACTGACTAAAAACTTGTGTCTTGCTTTTAAGGAAATAAATCCATGTCCTTCTACTGTAATCATCTATAAAAGATAAAAAATACATAGATCTAGTGAGTGAAGGAATTTTAACTAGACCAAACACATCCAAATGGATAAGATCCAAAATACTAGAAGACTTGTGAGGACTAGAGTAAAACTGAACACAATTTTGCTTACCATAAACACAGTATTCGTAGAATTTAAACTCAAGATTACAATCATTTATCCCCTCAATGAGGTTTTTATTTTTCAGGGTTCTGAGACCCTTCTCACCAATGTGGCCAAATCTCATATGCCACAACATTGTCTTTTCTACAGGAATTTTGCCTTCCAAAGTGTTAGCGCCCTTAGGTACACTTGCTGCACTACCATCAAATCCCATTACCACAGACTTGTTCACTACTGGTTCATATGGTGGAGATGAAGTGATTGTTTCTCTTTTCCTTGAGACATAAGAACTATTGCACTATGAAGTGCAAGAATTCAGATGAAATAGGGTAGCCCCCCTAGTACCTTTCACAAGCACCATAGCTCCTCTAATTGTCTTGCATCCATCTTTTGAAAAAACAACTTGCACACCTGCATCATTGAGTATACTTACAGATAACATATTTCATGCCAAACCTAGGTTGTGCATTACCTCGTTGATCTCCTTTACTTGTCCATTAGGGAATCTGATAGTGACTCTTCCTCGTCCAACTATCTCTAGGTGAGAATCATCACCTAGGTACACCTTACCATCATCAAACTCCTTGTACTTTGAGAACCAACTATGATGAGAGGTCATGTGAAAAGAAGCACCCAAGTCAACTAGCCATACATCATCAGATGCATGGGTGGCCAAGGCTGTGACAAAAGCATCACCATCTTCTTGAGATTTATCATAATCTGAATCTGGGCTTTTCTTCCTATTCTTTGGCTCCTTGTAGTCCTTACAGAAGTTCCCATACTTACCATAGTTCCAACATGTTTCCTTATACTTTCTAGGAGTCTTAGATTTCCCACTGGATTTGGATATACCCTTTTCAGACTTCTTGTCATTTTTCTTTCCTCTATCTTTGGATCTACAGCGAATAATAAGGGCTTCCTTGGTTGAATTGGAGGTCTTTCTTTGCTTCTCCTTAGATAACAGTGAAGACATGACATCATCCATTTGGATAGTGACAATAGTACTCCCAAGGGCCATCACAAGATGGTCCCATGAATCTAGCAAGGAACATAGTAGGGTCATATATCAATCCTCCTCCAATTTGTTACTAGTTGATGTCAACTATGCAATCAACATGTTAAATGTGTTTAGGTGATCTACAATGGATCCTCCTTCCACTATTCTCAAAGAATACAAATTCCTTCTCAGGAACAATCTTTTCATCAAGGGCTTGGCCTGATACATAGACCCAAGCCATGTCCACAATTTATTTGTGGTCTTCTCCTTGAGAACATTCAGGAGAACATAATCTACTAGACAAAGTCTAATGAGACCCTTAGCTTTCTGATCCTTGGGATCCCAATCTTCTTGAGGCATGTTTACTAGTTTGATACCATTTGCAACTGCTTCCCATACATCACAGTCCACAAGCATGTCTTCCATCTTGATTTTCTAGAACTCAAAGTTTGTGCCACCAAAATTTTCCACCTTAATTCTACTATATGAAGAACCTTCCATCTCTTCCTCCAATAAGGTTATGAATACTCTACAAAAATACTCCCACTGAACTGGAGATTAGCTCAAAAAACCTATACCCTAACAAATAGAACCAAAACTGGCCAGCCTCTGATACCAACTGAAAGGAAACTAAGTGTGTAGAAAATAGTTCCCTACACTAAACTCCCAAGAAGAGGATCATGCAAATTTAGATTTAACCCTTATCAATTATAGAATGATAATACAATAACATGCATACATAGAAAAATGAGAATGACACAATTATTTACCCTGGGGAAAACCTTTCAGTAAAAAACCCCAGCACTCCAAAACCTGTACAATGTATTAATCAAAAATATTGTTGTTTACAATACACTTCGAATGCAAGTTCTTTCAAGAGATAATCAACACTTGAAGAAAAATTTGGTAGCATAACAACATTCAAACAATACACTAACTTCTCTCTGTGATTTGCAACCTGAAAAAATGCTTATATCATGTGCTTTCCTTTTTAGGGAAACATCCAAAGATAACCATATTAAGGTTTACCATTATCCATAAAAATAGGAACCCCGTGCATTACAAAAGAGTGTATAGTACTCAACATGATTAGTTTCCACATCTCTTGCATGTCTTCACCCATCATCGAATCTTTCACAATTAGCTCTTACAAATATTAATGACCATCATATGAATCTGTCATAACCGTTTCAGTGTCAACATTTGGCAAATAACCTCTACCATAGAATGGGATGCCTAGATCCACCTAGACCAAGTTTGATCATCCTTTTCATCTTCCAAGTAGAGTGAAAACACAACATGTCCACTCAACTAAATGACAGAACAAATATCAAACTTAAGTACATTTTTTGCAAACAATAAATTACAAAACAAATAATATCAAATGTAAGGAGATATACAAGGTTGAGACATCTTATTCCTAACACCAATGGTTGGTATAATCAAGAAAGAGAAAGGCCTCGGTGGTTGCAATAGGTGTTCCAGTCTCCTTGGCCAAAATGATGGCCCAAAAAGTAGAATCTCAAAATCCTAAAAAGTCATGCATAGTTCATACCCTCCCGACTGGTACCAACAGGAAGCATAGTTGCAACTATCACAACACCTCCTCCACATGCAGATGCAGTGGCTATAAGGCCCAAAGATTACAATATTACAAAAGTGGCACTAGGGAGGAGAGATAAGAAAGGTGAACTAGACCTACTGAGAGAGGTCACCAAAGTAGTAGAGGCCTGGTACATTAAACAAGGGTAGAAGTTAAAGAAGGAAAGAGAAACCAATGCTAATCTCCTTGCACATTTGGTGGAACTTACATAGCCTCTGGCTGAGATCGATTCGAAAGCCTCTTCCTGAGGATTTCTGATTACACAAGGTGACGTGGATTCTCTCTAGGCCATGAAGAAGAAGGTGCGGGCTATAGATGGTTGGGTCACTAAGTAGATAGCTTCCATAAGATAATTCTTAGTGGTGTCCCTCCCAGATCTTTACTAGATTAACACTCTCCTCAGCCAAGCAAATGGCTTTGCTCTTGTATGGGACCAAGACTTGGAGAAGTACAAAAAGTGGAAGGTCGGGTTGGAGAATATTTTCAACACTAAAGAGGAAGTCATCACAGAGGAGGGAATTTTGGGAGATGAATCGTATGATTCTCTCCAGGCCCAGTACTCCAAAATTGGCCTCAAAATTGAGGCATGCAAGGAACTGGTTAAGGCTTTAAAATAGAAGGTGACCATGGCTCAATATCCTATGGGCCTATTTCAGGTATTTGTGGTCAGGGTATCGCAAGTAGATTTCTTCACCACTGAGACATGCACCCCGGAGGACTATGTCCTCAAAAAATTTGATGAATGAATGAAACCCCTGTATCTGGTTGTCAAATATTTTTACTAGGGAAGGTTTTCAAGATTATCCAAGATGATTATCTGAGCACATGATGCCATGAAGATGGTAGATGAGTTCCAGAAAGGGGCCAGAGAGGTTGAAGAAAAGTTGGAGGTTGTCTGCATTCAATGGGATAACATTAAGGACATAGACAAAGAAGGTGTAAGCCAAGTATTAGAAGCATTCAAAAATAGTAAGGAGGAATAAGGTTCTCTGGAGTCTAGATAATTCCATCAGCCATGCATATTTTGTATTTTTTATTCTTTGAGCTTAAGCTCCTGGATCCCAGAGTTTTGGATCCACAAATTTGTATTCTTTGGATGATCTGCATCCAAGTTCCCTAGAGCCAACCAATCATTTTTAGGTAGTTATAAGGATGTTAGAAGGTAGGTGACTCCAACAAGGCATGTCAGCTCAAAGATGATTCTGACAGGTGGTCTTCCCAAGGTGTCACTCCAACATAACACCTAGCACATTGAATACAATGAGCTACTTTTCCATTAATGGGGCATGTAGCCTCGATCACTAGGGGATCAGATTTCTTCTATTCTCCCTCTAGCTCTCTTCTTGAGGTTGATTCTTCCATACCTCCTTTCTTGTCTCATTCCACTAACATGTCAAACCTCTACTCTTCCCAAGGTTTTGTTAGCATGGTGCAGGTAGTACCGGCGACCAAAAATTGTATTTTATTAGTTGAGTGTAAAGATAAGTTAGGTCAATTTTAGCAAAAGTTGGTGTATAAATAATAAGTCCAACCTCATTCTAATGGTTGGTGAAATTGATGATTTTGCAGTCCATAGCTATAGCATTTTCAGTTTTCATTTTTAGTAGTTGGAGAGCTCAATTCTCCTTAGTCTTTAGAAGATTTCAGTAGATAGATGCTCCTGTGGAGTTGTGGATGTACTCACCAATGATGCTGGAACACCATTAATGAAGAAAGAAGGATTCTGGCAATGCTACTATTGGTCTCTCGATCTCTGATTTAATAATTTTCATGTTGTATGTTTCTTATGTCCCTTGCTCTAATGTATTAAGTAGATTAACAACCTTCTTTTCCCCTTGCTATTGAATATGTATGAACTGATGGTTGTGCACGCATTCATTATTTTAGTTTAGCATGTTAGAGCTTGGTTGATATTTTGAATGTATTTGTATGACTATAGATAGATGGAATACTTCTAACCCTGGCATATCTTTTGAATTTTATTTGGTAACTAACCAATGCTTGCAGGAAAACTCACTTACCTAATCCCTGGAGAAGATGAGCTAAGATAACCAGCTATCCCACCAAACAAAATAGTCCCAACACCTAACTTAGCTCCCACATCATTGAGACCTGGCTCTCACATGCTTCAAGGCCCAAAGAATCTCATTTCTTTGGAAAACCTTTAGAGGTGACTTTGGCTGGTACCTCGGTACTCGGTGAAAACTTACCTCTATTGGTAGACCCCATCACAAACCCCCATTGATAGAAACTGGCACTAGAAGGAGGGCATGAGCTCATCCCCTTTTAAGGATTTAGACTTTACACCACCAGAGGGTTCCCCAAGCCATAGTTTTAGCAAACAAACCTTTAGTGGGATTGGATCATTTTCACCAGCCCGATTCCATAGAATCCTTAGATCAGCCCCAATCCTAGAAGGTTTGTTTAAATTGAGCCTCCCTCTCAAAAGAAATAGACCCTAAAAGCCAAGCCAGCTAACATTGTCTGGGCATCTACTATGTCTCAAAATACCCAAGTCTCTCAGACAACCCTGGGGATTAACACTCAGCCTCACCAAAATCCAACACCTCTGATGGCTTGTTACTTTGGCAACACTGGGTCCCCAATGGGAACTTTTTCAGGTGCAACCAACAATATTCCTGCACACCCAGAAAAGATTTGTCCCTGATATGAGCACTTAGGCTAATGAACTGCAAAAGAGCATCTACAGGCATATAAAAATGCCATGAACTGACACCAGAGCCAACATCAAGACATTGTGACCTGGATGTTCCCTTTGTCCCTGGGACAAAATGAGATGAACTGGTACCTTAACTTGCCTGCCAACTCCAGAAACAATTGGAAAGACATGGAGGATTCCTTTTGGCAGCCTTTCATGTACATGTAGACCCAACATGGTCCCACAGCTAGTTCATCTCTATCAGGAAGGAACCAAATGAGCCCCATGCAGCATTCAACCATAGCTTCCAATGCACCTTGAAATGGTGCATAGGTCCTTTCATCCCATCCCTAGAAGTAACAATCTAGACATATCTAAATGCAATAAACCCTTTCATTTCCACTCTCCTATGGAGAACTACCGCCCCCGCTGATTGGGATACTCTAGCAAAATTTTACAACCTAGCCTTGGAGTTGTCCCATCATCTTAATAAATCTCTGGGCGGGATTTGGAAAAGCATGCCTTTCAACATGATACCCTGTAGAACTTCCTACTCCAGGGGACAGAACCCCAATCAGGAAATAGGTGCCCCTGTGATGGCCATGAATCCCCCACCACTGTCGGTGAACCAACATGCCCAGTACATATATCCATCGCAAGCCTAGACAATATCAGGTCTAGAATTTGTTCCCTGGAACCATCTGCAGCAAACACAACAACCATAGACACAACCTTCCAAAGTTCCTTTCTTTCAGTCGCCCATGGCCAGAGAATTGCCGCCCTCGACTCTGATACCCACTGCTACCTTTCTCGAGAACCAACTACAACAACTATCACATTGTGACACAAACACCCGGCTGTCTACCAAGGTTGAACCCATACGGTGACTATTTTCCTCATTGATTGTGACTATGGGACAATTGAAGGCAGGGCCTCTTGCACCCCACAAAACCAATTCATAGAGAGGGAATATTTTCTCCAGCCAATGAAATACCAATACCAAAGGAAGGAATTACAACAATGGGCCTCGGCCCAACCAACAGCAATGGAACAACAATGCTAACACAAGAGGTCCTCCTCTAAACCAAAACACCAATCAGGGTGGTGCTAGACCTTCCCATTTCATGGTAGTTGTAGAACTCCAACCCCTAACCAATTGGTACAGATTGCATAACAATGTCTCTTATTTATAGGTGAACTATGCCACGCTAGAGAATGTCATCATGATCTCCCAGCTGGACAACCAACAAACTACTAATCATATTCCCTGAGAATCCCCCATTTAAGAGCCTACGTACGGTGCCTTCATCTATGAGACTAGCTTCTTTGGAACAGACTATTAGGGATTTTTCTTGTATGAACCGCAGTGCTTGAAATGTCTTTTTGAACACTATGCTTTCTAATACTGATTCAGGGATAAGAAAAGCCTAAATGCTAAGGACTAAATAAGGTCCTTCTTCATTTTTGAGCTCCACATATACTCAGGCAGGTTTTGCCTTTTATGATTGCTATTTACAATATGTTATAGTGTGGACACTGATTTTCTATATACCTTTGTTAAACCAACTTATAAATCAACTTGCAAATGACCAAGCATAACTAGATGCAAGATTTAACCATACAAACCAGGGTTGTAAATATAACAAGAACCAGCGATACAAGGATTTTCATCCTTCTTCCTTTTATTATAGGAGGGATAACCTAATGATCCACTCTTCAAGGGATTAACAAAATGAACACTCTCCTGCTGACAAGAGTCCTTACTGAGTTTAGTTTATTTTTTCTTAGTAACAAGAGTATTTTGATTAAATTGGTTTTGATGCCTTAAAATAACTTGGACAATAGTGGGTTATTAGACCAGCTTCTAGACCAGTGCCTATCCTTTGGGTTACAAAGTCAATAAACTAAGATCTCATAGAAACAAAATATAGTAGGATGCCTTACAACCCACATGCAATTAAGATAAGTTACCTTACAAATTACCTTGTCACCTCTAAACAATTGTATCAAATCCTTAAAAAACCATTATGCTCCCTGAAACTACTCACAAAACTAGTTCTTTCCTCAAAAGAAACTTGCAAGCAATTAGATAGTTACCTTATAACCAAAATGCTTCAGAATGCCTTGAAAACTTAAACATAATAGAGCATACATAGAGAATAAAGAGAAAACAATTGAAGAGAGTAAAATTGCACCGTATTTTTATTTATATGATCCAGCTTCCATACATGAAAGATCTTGCAACTTCAAAAGATAGACAGAAGTTCAGAACATCTGAATTCTACAATATATTTTCTCTCTTTTCCAAAAAATCCCAACCTCAAAGACCTTTTACAAATTACAACTCTCTCACTATATATAGGTTTTTGACCATCTTGGAATCCCTTAAGGATGCAAGAAGCTTAGGATAGTCATAGAAAACCTAACCCCAAAGTTACAGGAGAGACAAAAAGAAAGAGAGAGAAGAAGCGGTGGAATGACCAAGTCAAAAAGATAGAAAAATATATTCTTTGTTCTTCTCCTGATCTAGTGACTTGATCTGATAGTGTACATAGTAGATAGCAATAGTTATGTCGAGTTTGGATGACCGTGCTTTTAGATTTACCTACATTCTCCTTTTGTAATAACTGTCCTCTTTTTCTTCAATGGTAAGGTACCAAGTAGTCATCCCTACTCATCATCCAAAATTTCTTCCTCCACTACTGGCTTCTTCTTGGGCGTGGTCATCAACTCCCATGCTTTCACTTCATCATTTGATGGCCACTTAAAGTCTTGAGTACTATATACTTGCACCTTTTGTCTATCCCATCTAGCATCAGTGATATTCTTGACATCTAGTAGGAATTTGTTGATGTCAGTCTCTACTTTAAAAGTTTCATCCAATATTTTATTGAATCCTTCAATATCAACATCTGCTCCCAAGAGAAATGCCTCATCACCAGGCATCTTGTTGTCAAATTCATTCTTCTAGGCATCTATAGCCTTTACTTGATCATCATCTCCCCTTAAGGAAGGAATAAACTTATTAAAATCATTTGAAAAGAGGCTTAACTTAACCTCTATTTGATTTAATTTGCCTTTAAAGAATGAGAGAGAAATATTGACTCTTTTGATCTCATCTTCAACTTCAGTTACTATTTCAGGAAAATATGGTCTTAGGGCTTGTAAAGATGCTAACTTTTCAAATAACTCTGCCCTAGTAGACCATTTAGTAAAGTAAGGGTTCAAAATATCAAGGTACCCCATTACTTTCATATGCAGAGCTGGCAATTTATTGTATGCATTGTGTACAACATTAGTTTTATCCTTTAGAATCTCAATTCTGTGTCATAGTATACTCTTCAATGCCCTCAAAGCAATTGCATTTCCCTTTTCTTCATTAGTTTCCTTTTCAACAACCTCCTTTGATTTAGGCTTATCTTCAATTTGCAATGGAGGTGGTTGTGTAGGTACATATAGAACCTTAGGCTTTTCTTCTAACTCTTTCAGCAATCTCTTGATTACCTGATCCTGCTGGTGCAATTGTATATGACACATCTCCCTGTCTTTAGACAATGCACTTGTCTCTTCCAACAGATTGCTACACCTTTCAGACAATTGTTTAGTCTTTTCTTCATTCAAGTGAGCCCAATATGTCATGATTTGGGAGATCTCCAAATCCCCTGTATTCTGTACAGACCAGACCATTTGATTGCCCACCATATTTTCTTGAATATTTACCAGTTGGGGATTTTGGTCTTTTGGGCTCAGGCTCCACATCGCAAAAGCTTGGGATTTTGGACTATACCCAAACCCTTTTATTACATCTCCCATCTAGACCTCACTAGCCATCTTGAGATCTAGCTATTTTCTGATTTGGTCAATGATGAAGGTAGATGCCAAATCCCATCCCTCAGCCAGTAGTATTCCACTACCTAGCACCATCTTCCATGCTTCCTCAAGTGAAATATCCTCATTCTCTGGATCATAAGACTGTAAAGCCACTAGGACTTCATTTGTTATTGTCTCTTTTCCATCCACTATCAATTGGGATCTGATCTGCTCTGTCTTATGCTATCTTAGGAAGTCTATAAACTCCTCTGTTTTAACAAAGCTGTCATCATTTAGAAATTTTTGTTGATGAATCAATCTTTCATCAACACAAGCCTTAAGTGGCAGCTCAACATTGTCATCTATGTCAGGCTGTTGCTTCTTTCCTTCCCTGATCACCTTTCTTAGGTTATGATCATATAACCTACTGCTAGGTACTAAGGCCTTAGACTTATCCTTTTTCTTACTTTGTCCTTCTACTGAAGGCTGCCCTATTTCCAATTATTGCCTCTTTGTAGTAGGTTCTTCTAAATCATCTAGTTGGGTAGCAACTGTTAAATCTATAATGTGACCCTCTGCTCCTTCCAGCTGTCGTATCTTAGCAACATCTTGCTGTGGTGGAAGATCTCTAGCAGGACGTGCATAATCACTGTCGCTACTTCTATTGTACTCAGATTCTGAATAATCAGGTGTCTGAGCACCTTTCTTGTCAAGAACTGTATCTAGTTTCTCTATAAGAACATAATAGTTGTCTATCATGGCCTTAATTCTATCAAAATATGGGAGGTCAGGGTAAAAACCCCCAAAAGCCAACCCATTTCTCTTTATCTGCTTCTCAAATTTTAGCAACTCTTGGATTCTCAGTCTTCTTGTATGAATATCATCTTCATCTAAGATGTTCCTTGTTGCATCTTCTTCTACGTACTTACAGTGGACATTTGTATTAGGGATTGTAGGTGTATACAATTTCCTAACCCCTGCCATGAAACCTTCTGGATCAATGTATCTATAAGGGGCTGCCCCCATCCTATATTTTTCCAACCATTGACCTACTGCATCAATGGCACCCTTGCCAGTTGTGAAATAAAAAATCTTAAACTACCTAGGGGTTAGAGTCCCCTTCTTGTGTAGTGTAAAGTGCTCATTATCTGTTAACAACAACTTCCATATGAATTCCATTGCAGCCACTCTTGCAGGCACATAATATGGTAATAAATGAGGTGGGTGAATAAACCCATATACCCTGATGACTGTGCAATTTTCTTCCATAAAGAATTCACCCCAATTATTCTTTCCAGGCCAATTATTTGTATAATCACAGGGTCTAAGTAGTTGTATAACCTTTAATGGGATTCCTGTTCTGCTTGTTCCCAAACTTTGCACTATTGGATACACAATCCAATTCTGAAAGGCACAATAGTCACACTCCCTAGAAGTGTAATTCCAAACCCTCACCCAAAATTGGATAGGATTTGGTCCTGAGTGATAGAATCTCTAAGGAGTTAAATTATTAACATCCATAATGACAAAACTGAAATACAAAAGGAGATGCATAAGAAATTAGTAATGCAAAAATTTGGGCTCCTTCTCCTTTGGGTTCTTCATTCTCTTCTAGGTTGCAGTGAAACCCTCATGCATTTCATCTATGATGTGCTGAATATAATCATAACTGGTTTTAGAGTGGACCTCTTGTATGTCCAACACCATCATCATAATCCCTACATCTATCTTCTCTGCATCACCATCTATCCCCAACACTCTACACAGGGCATATACAACATACTTGATATAAAAGAGTAGATCCTTGTAATAATATGGGTTGTCCCCGGACATAGGGTCTAAATACTTTTTCACTTCTTTCAACATATGTTTTAGAAATTGGTTCCTAGCAACCCTAGGCTTCAAAGTATACCTCTATTTTTTCTTTGTCATGTCAATTTAGGTAGACATGGTGCTGTATAAGCTGAAGGCCTGTATGAATGAATTTCTATTCAAAATTAATAGGGCAGTGCCATCATCCCTCCTGATGGTCTTAGACAAAGCATCATAGTTATTTTATAGGTCTAAGAACAAGTCTACATCCAGGAAGACATCAGGAACAAGTTACCTGGCTAAACCACAGGTCCAAGGGTTTGATACTGGGATGGGCTTATCAGAATTCTTATTAAAATAATTGAAGAGGGAAAAACCTATTTTTTTAGGAGTCACAGCATCTCGAAAATCTTTATACTCATCAATGAGGACATTAGAATTAACCTTCTTGTTCTATGTTGAACTAGGCAGGAGACGGAGGAATTCATTTGAGTAGTTCACTTTTCCCTTTTGCTCTTCCTCACTTCCTCCACTTGTCGAAGCAACACTAACAACCCTGCTCATACTTGCAATACCTTGAATCTCCTACTCCTTACTGATACTAAAGCAAATTAATCTCTAAGATTGACTGACCATCCTGTGCATAATTTTCTGAAACTCAGAACCTTTTGATCAAGACTGAAAACACTACAAACTGAGCAAAATACCTCTTCTCTCTTAAAACTTAACACTTGGGCTCTGAAATCTGAAAAATCAGTGAATAAAAATGAGAGCACTATTGACTACTTATAGCCATCATTCAAAGTACGTAGCTCATAATTTGGAAACATCAGTTCTATCTTTAATTTGACATACTGTGAACTTGAATGAAAACCTAGCCATAGTTGCATGAGTGTGACAAGAAATCAAATTCATAAAAATGAATCCTCAGAAAAACCTTATAATATTCAAATGAGCTAACATGTCGCACTGTGATTCACTAACTATCTTACATCTCAGCTACTCTTTTTGTACAATAATCAAAATACAAGCCTGTGATTGGTTACCGAATGATTCATACTATCACATCAAAAACTGCCATCATTTTTAAATTTTGGGATTAGGCGACTGTGCGACTGCACTTAATCTCTTTATCACTAACCTCAGTCACTAACCCATAGTTTATCTCGAGACATTGCGACAAAACACTTTCTTTCCTTTGGCTAACCCAAGTCACTATCTAGCGATCACATGACCCTACAAATATCATATTCGTGCATTGTTAACACTAACTCTTTATCCTTTCTGAGACCACGTGACTAACTATTTCCTTTAACCCTTTACGGTTATACCTTAGTCGCCAAATGTTTTTGTTTTATATAAAGACTATGCGACTATACCTAGTCGCCTGATCGTAGAATACAAGATCTGAGTATCATGATAGGTTATATGTGCCCCTTTTCTCATCTGATGACTGCGTGACAAACCTTAATCACCAAGTCAGGAGGACTTTTCCCCTTGGGCACTTTTATTCTCAAACTTCACGACCACCGTTAGATATCTTGATCTCTTTATTTGACGACCGTCGCATAATCGCCAAATGTTCTTATATACCCTTAAATCTTTCTCAGACATCACAACAAAAGGAAAAGCACTTAGTCTCATTGTTGCTGATTCAATTTTCTCCTTCTGGCGATCATGCGATGAACCTTTAATATCCACTCACCTTATGACACATGTCACAAAGTCATTCATTCTCTTACTGCACAATGGAGAACTAAGTCATCACCCTGTAACTAGCGACAACCCGACTATGCTTTGTGCTAAACCTCAGATGGTTAATCGCCAAGTCTCAGAATTTTGAAGTTAATTGGCCTCTTTTTTGGAGACTGCATGACTAAAGGCCTTGCATTACATATTACTTTAAACTCATTTAGTGATCACGTGACAAAAGGTAATCATGAAGTCTCTTAATATTTCCTTAACTGCAGAAAACATCCTGCAATCACCTGACTAACCTGTGGGTCCACTGACATATTACCACTCCATTCAAAAGATTTAGCGACTATGCGACATAGAGTGAATCACAAAGTCTGGGGAAGAACTAGGAATATTCTATTTTCAAAAGAGACAACGTGACACAGGCTAATCGCAAAGTTGGGTATAAAAGGGAATATGCTGATTTAAGTTATGTGACTTAGCGATTGCAATAGAACTCATGACTTAAGTGGACTGAAAAAGCAATAGAGAAATAGAAGCGACATGACTTAGGGTTTGTTTTCAACTTTTAACACTTGGAAGGATAATGCTTTTCATGGTTTTTTGCAAATTGAGACAGGTTCAGACTAGAAAACCTAAAAACTTGACACAGGTAAAGAAAAAAGGAATGAGAGACAGCTGATTAAAAATACCAGATCACAGAGAAAAGAATAGGGAACCAGGAAAACTGTCAAAACAAGAAATACAACCAACAGTGGCTCTAATGAGGATTGGCTAAACAGGGTTTATGACAAAGAACCAAAGAATCTCTGGTTGCAGACCACCTCAACAACAGAGAAAAAACCCTAAAAATAGAAAGGGAAATATGTACAGAACTTACAAATAGGGAAAAGACTAAACATATAATACATATTTACTTGTGCACTGCAAATGATTTTCACTTGAAGAAAGGTTTCAAAAATTGCCCATGCACAGGCAACTCAAAACCTGCTCCCTCCATATCCTTCAACAAATATGAGTCTTTGCCATAATGTTCTAAAATTACATAAGGCCCTAACCATAAAGACTCAAATTTCTTATGCTTACCTCTGTCCTCTGCCCTTGCATTCCATTGAAGAACTAAGTCACCAGCCTGAAAATTTCTGTCAGTAGCCCTCTTGTCGACCAAATACTTCATTTTCTGCTGTAACCGTATGTTCTCCCTTTGACTTTCACTTATGGTTTCATCCAACTCTATCAACTGCATCATTCCATCTTGCATTGGGTCATAGATATTTAAATGTTCTTCCTGTATAAACTAGTAAACATGTAATAAATTATTCACTGGCAACCTTGCTGGCAAACCATATACCAATTCAAAAGGAGATTTACCAGTTGCCTTCTTGGTTGTGATTCTATCAGCCCAAAGGGATAACCCCAATTTTGTGTGCCATGTCCTTTTATTTTATTCCAGAGTCCTCTTCAATATTTTCAATATGCTTTTATTGCTAGACTCAGCTTGTCCATTGGCCTATGGATGATATGGAGAAGAATATGATATTGTTATCCCATACTTTTCATAGAAACTTATCATTTCTTCTGATCTAAAACTCATAGCATTATCCATTACTAATTTACTAGGCACACCAAACCTGGTCAAAATGTTATCCATGAGAAACTCAGTAACCACCTTGCTTGTTGCTCTCCTGGTAGGGATAGCCTCAATCCACTTAGTAAAGTAATCAGTGGCCACCAGTATCCAGCTATGTCTTGCACTATATTTCTCTTGAAATTCACCAATAAAATCAATCCCCCACATAGCAAAAGGAGACTCAGTACTCACTGGGTTGAGAAACAGAGCACCTGAAAATTTCAATTTATTGGAGAACCTCTGACATGGTTCACATTTTCTGACATGTGTATAAGTATCTTTGAACAAAGTAGGCCAATAATATCTTGCCCTCAAAATATTATGAGTGGTGGTCCTAGCAGAAAAATGACCTCCACATTCCCCCTCATGCATCTCAATTAGAACTTTCTCAGCTTGATATTTGTCAAGGCACAACAATAGTACACCATTTTTATCTTTCCAAAATAAATCACCTTGAATCAAAATGTATCTTTGAGCTTGCAATTTCAAACTTCTCTTTTGATTATCAAACAAATAATCAGGACACTTAGCATTTTTGAGTAAGAAAACAATATCAGTGTAATATGGTTGCCTCTCTATACTGGTAATGGCTTGGTGATGTGCTCCTATCTGATTTGATTGTACTAAATCCAGGTTCTCTTCAGTCATAATTTTAGCCAAGCCTTGACCCCTTATCAATTTGGTGATATTGATTTCCAAATTGAACTCTTGAATCCTTATAATCCATTTACATCTCTTACCAGTAACCTCTGACTGTGTAAGGATATCTTTCACTGCTGAATGTGGAACATAGGCCTGCACTCTATCACAAACCAAGTAAGGCCTAAAAGATTTTACAGCCTTAACCAAAGCATAGGCCTGCTTTTCCATCATTTCATAGTTAAGTTCTGCAGCTTGCAAGGATCTACTATAAAAGGCTATGGGATGTTCAAATCCTTGCTCATCTTTGTAAGTTAATATTACAGCAATTGTATGAAATGATGCAAATGAAAACAGGGAGAAAGGCTTAGTGTAATTAGGAGATTTCAACATTGGAGCTTCCTGCACTGCCTTCTTTATCCTTTCAAAAGATTGTTGAGCTTCCTCCTTCCAAACAAACTTGACATCTTTCTTTAACAATTTTACAATGGGTTTAACAATTTCTACAAAATTGACTACAAATCTTCTGACAAAATTTATCTTTCCTAAAAAGGATTGAACACCTTTTAAATTCCTTGGAGCAACTACTCTTTGAATTTCTTCTACTCTCT
>MU225543.1:1249958-1262546 GCA_018584345.1 Thuja plicata
ATTTGGTCAATGATGAAGGCAGATGCCAAATCCCATCCCTCAGCCAATAGTATTCCACTACCTAGCACCATCTTCCTGGCTTCCTCGGGTGAAATATCCTCATTCTCTGGATCATAAGACTGTAAAGACACTAGGGCTTCATTTGTTATTGTCTCTTTTTCCTCCACTATCAATTGGGATCTGATCTAATCTATCTTATGACATCTTAGGAAGTCTTTAAACTCCTCTATTTTAACAAAGTTGTCATCATTTAGAAATTTTTGTTGATGAATCAATCGATCATCAACACAAGCCTTAAGTGGCAGCTCAAAATTGTCATCTAGGTCAGGCTGTTGCTTCTTGCCTTCCCTGATCACCTTTCTTAGGTTATGATCATATAACCTACTGTCAGGTACTAAGGCCTTAGCCTTATCCTTTTTCTTACTTTGTCCTTCTACTGAAGGCTGCCCTATTTCTATTTTCTACCTCTTTGTAGCAGGTTCTTCTAAATCATCTAGTTGGGTAGCAACTGTTAAATCTATAATGTGACCCTCTACTCCTTCCAAGTGTGGTATGTTAGCAACATCTTGCTGTGGTGGAAGATCTCTAGTAGGACGTGCATAATCACTATCACTACTACTATTGTACTCAGATTCTGCATAATCAAGTGTCTGAGCACCTTTCTTTTTAAGAATTGTATCCAGTTTCTCTATAAGCACATAATAGTTGTATATCATGGCCTTAATTCTATCAAAATATGGGAGGTCGGGGTAAAAACCCCCAAAAGCCAACCCATTTCTCTTTATCTACTTCTCAAGTTTTAGCAACTCTTGGATTCTCAGTCTTGTTGTATGAATATCAACTTCATCTAAGATGTTCCTTATTGCATCTTCTTCTATGCACTCATAGTGGACATTTGTATTAGGGATTGTAGGTGTATACAATTTCCTAACCCCTGCCATGAAACCTTCTGGATCAATGTATCTATAAGGGGCTGCCCCCATCCTATATTTTTCCAACCATTGACCTACTACATCAATGACACCCTTGCCAATTGTGAAATGAAAAATCTTAAACTGCCTAGGGGTTAGAGTCCCCTTCTTGTGCGGTGCAAAGTTCTCATTATCTATTAACAACAACTGCCATATGAATTCCATTACAGCCACTCTTGCAGGCACATAATATGGTAATAAATGAGGTGGGTGAATACACCTATATACCCTGATGACTATGTAATTTTCTTCCATAAAGAAGTCACCCCAATTATGCTTTCCAGGCCAGTTATCTGTATAATGACAGGGTCTAAGTAGTTGTATAACCTTTAATGGGATTCTTGTTCTGCTTGTTCCCAAACTTTGCACTATTGGATACATAATCCAATTTTGAAAGGCATAGTATTCACACTCCCTAGAAGTGTAATTCCAAACCCTCACCCAAAATTAGATAGGATTTGGTCCTGACTGATAGAATCTCTGAGGAGTTAAATTATCAACATCCATAATGAAAAAATTGAAATACAAAAGGAGATGCATAAGAACTGAGTAATGCAAAAATTTGGGCTCCTTCTCCTTTGGGTTATTCATTCTATTCTAGGTTGCAATGAAACTTGTTAAGGATTTTTCTTGTATGAACCACCGTGCTTGAAATGACTACTTGAACACTATGCCTTCTAATACTAATTCAAAGACAAGAAAAGTCTAATTGCTAAGGACTAGATAAGGTCCTTCTTCGTTTTTGAGCTCCACAAATACTCAGGCAGGTTTTACCTCTTAAGATTGTTGTTTACACAGTATTATTTGATGTGGACACTGATTTGTCATATATCTTTATTGAACCAACTTATAAATCACCTTGTAAATGACCAAGCATAATCATATACAGGATTTAACCATACAAACCATATTCTTAAATATGACAAAAACTAGTGATGCAAGGATTTTAATCCTTCTTCCTTTTACCGTAGGAGGGATAACCTAGTTGATTCACTCTCCAAGGAATCACTATAATGGACACTGTCCTGCTGACATAGGTCCTTAACAAATTCAGTTTGTTTGTTCTTAGTAAAAAAGTATTTTGATTTAATTGTTTTTGATAACTTGCAATATCTTAGACACAGATAGATTATCAGACTATTTTTGGACGAGTGCCTATCCTTTGGGCTATAGAGTCAAAATAAGCGAAGATATCACAGAAACAAAATACACTGAACTGCCTTACAACTCATATACAATTAAGATAGGTTGTCTTACAAACTATCCTGTCACCTCAAGACTATTGTATCAAATCCTTAAACAAAGCAGTATGCTCCTTGAAATTACTTACAAAATTTAGTTCTTTTCTTAAAAGAAACTTGTAAATAATTAAATGGTTACCTTATAACCAGAATGTTTCAGAATACCTGGTAAACTTAACAAAGAAAAGCATACACACAGGGCAAAGAGAAAACAATAGAGGAGAGTAAAATTGCACTGTATATTATTTATATGATCCAGCTGGTTGTACATGAAAGATTATACAGCTTGAAAAGATAGATAGAAACCCAGAAGATCTGAATTCTGTGATATATTATCTCTTTCTCCAAAATGTTCCAATATCAAAGACCCTTAACAATTACAACTCTTCTGCTATATATAGGTTTTTTGACTATCTTGGAATCCCTTAAGGATGCAACAAGCTTTGGATAGTCAATAAAACCTAACCCTAATGTTACAAGAGAGACAAAAGAGAGAGAGAGAGAAGAAGCGGTGAAAGGACTGCGTCAAAAGGCGTAAACAAATATTTATTTTTCTTCTCCTGATCTAGCGACTGCAATCAGATTTGTAGATGGAAGCTGGTAATGTTTATGTTGAGTCTAGATAGTTGTTCTTTCCTTCTCACCTACATTTCTCTTGTGTAATAACTGTCCATCTTGTCTATGAACAGTGCAGTTCCAAGTGTTTACCTTACTCATCGTCCAAAATTTCTTCTTCAACTATAGGCTTCTTTTTCTTTGGTGTAGTCATGACTTCCCAAGCCTTTACTTCATCGTCTAATGGCCAGTTGAAGCCCTGAGTACTCTGCACCTGCACCTTCTACCTGTCCCATTGAGCATCAGTGATGTTCTTGACATCAAGTAGGAAATTGTTGATATTTGTTTTTGCTTTAAAGGCTTCATCTAATATCTTATTAAATCCCTCTATATCAACCTCAGTTCCCAAAAGAAAAGCCTCTTCATTAGGCATCTTGGTGTCAAATTCATTTTTCTAGGCATCTATAGCCTTCACTTGATCATCTTCTCCTCTTAATGCAGGAACAAACCTATTGAAATCATTTAAAAAGAGGCTTAGTTTCACCTCTATCTGGTTCAATTTTCCTTTGAAGAATGAGAGAGAAATGTTAACTCTTTTGATCTCATCTTCAACCTCTGTGAATATTGGAGGAAAATCTAGTCTTATGGCTTGTAGAGATGACAACTTCTCAAACAAATTTTCCCTAGCAGACCATTTTGTGAAGTAAGGGTTTAGAACAACCAAGTACCTCATTACCTCAGTATGCAAGGCCGACAACTTATTATAAGTATTGACTACAACATCAGCTTTATCTTTTAAGATCTCTATTCTATGTTGCAGTATGCATTTTAATGCCTTCAAAGCTATTGCATTTCCTTTCTCTTCATCCACCTTTTGTTCCACAGCCTCTTCTAACCTAGGCTTGTCTTCAATCTGCATTGGTGGTTGTTGGGCTGGTACATACACTACCTCAGGCTTTGCCTCCAATTCATCTGTTAATATTTTAATCATCTGATCCCTTTGGTATAATTGTATGTGGCACATATCTCTATCCTTAGATAGTGCACTTGTTTCCTCCAACAGAGTAGCATATCTTTTAGACAATTGCTTTGTCTTATCCTCATTCAATTGAGCCCAGTGTGTCATGATTTGGGAGATTTCTAAATCTCCTGTATTTTGCACTAACCACACCATCTGATTCCCCACCATGTTCTCTTGAATATTCACTAATTGGGGCTTTTGTTCTTTAGGGCTTAAACTCCACATTGCAAAGGCTTGAGACTTTGGGCTATACCCAAATCCTTTTATCATTTCTCCTACCTGGACCTCACTTGCCATTTTAAGATCTGGCTTCTTCTTGATCTGATCTATAATGAAAGAAGAGGCTAAGTCCCATCCTTCAGCCAAAAATATCTCGCTTCCTAGCACCATCTTCCTAGCATCGTCTGGAGAGATATCCTAATTCTCAAGATCATAATTTTGTAAGGCTACTAGGGCTTCATTTGTAATTGTCTCTTTTCCATCCACAGTTAATTGGGATTTGAGTTGTTCTATTTTGTGCCATATCAGGAAGTCTTTAAACTCCTCTATTTTTATAAAGCTGTCATCATCAAGAAACTTTTGCTGATGAAGCAATCTTTCATCAACACATGTCCTGAGTGGGATCTCAACTTCATCTTCTGGATCAGGCCTTTTCTTCTTACCTTGTCTGATTGCTTTTCTCAGGTTATGATCATATAACCTAGTACCAGGAACTAAGGCCTTAGCCTTATCCTTTTTCTTGCTCTGTCCTTCTACTGAAGGTTGTCCTAACTCCAATTTCTACCTTTTTGCAGCAGGCTCTTGTATATCATCAGGCTGAGTGGAAACTGTTAGATCTATAATATGTTCTTCTTCTCCTTGCAACTGTGGGATCTCAGCCATTTCTTGCCCTAAGGCTTTTTGTGGTGGAGGAGACATGTGAGGACATGCATAATCACTATCATCACCACTCTCATATTCTGATTCTGAATGCTCAGGAGACTGAGCACCTTTCTTGTCAAGAACTATATCCAATTGTTCTACTAGCACATAGTAGTTATCTATCATGGCTTTAATCTTGTCAAAATACATGAGGTCAGGGTAAAAACCCCCAAAGGATAATCCATTTCTCTTTATTTGTGTCTGCAGCCTCAACAACTCTTGGATTCTCATTCTTCTCATGTGAATGTCATCTTCATCCAAGTTGTTCCTTGTTGCATCTTCCTCTATGCATTCACAGTGGACATTGGTATTTGGGATAGTAGGAGTATACAACTTCCTGACCCCTGCCATGAAGCCCTCTAGGTCAATGTACCTATAAGGGGCTGCCGCCATTCTGTACTTCTCCAACCATTGACCCACTTCATCTATGGCATTCTTTCCAATTGTAAAGTTAGAAATTTTAAACTGCCTAGGGGTTATAGTCCCCTTTTTATGCGGTGCAAAGTGCTCATTGTCTGTTAGAATCAACTGCCAAATGAATTCCATAGTAGCTACTCTTGCAGGCACATGATATGGTAGGATATGAGGTGGGTGAATGCACCCATATACTCTGATAATGGTGAAATTCTCCTCCAAGAAGAAATCACCCCAGTTATGATTTCCAGGCCAATTGTCTAAATACTCACAAGGTCTGAGCAGTTGTATGACCTTCAAAGGGACTCTAGTCCTGCTTATTCCAAGACTCTGTATGATTGGATACACAATCCAATTTTGAAAGGCACAGTAATCACAATCCCTGGAAGTATAATTCCAAACCCTGATCCAAAATTGGATAGGATTTGGTGCTGCTTGATAGAATCTCTGAGGAGATAAATCATGCCAATTCATAATTACATGATTGAAATATAAGAGGAGATGCATTAGGACTGAATAATTTAAAAAATTTGGCTCCTCCTCCTTGGGTTTTTTAAGTCTCTTCTGGGTTGCAATAAAACCCTCATGCATTTCATCAATTATGTGCTGTATATAATCATAGCTGGTGCTTGAATCCACCTCTTGCAAGTCTAATACCATCATTAAGATGCCATGACTGATTCTTTCTACATCTCCATCTATCCTTAGCACTCTGCAAAGGGCATAAGCATTATACTTGTTGTAGAAATGTAGGTCCTTATAATAATATGGATATGGCTCAACCATAGGACCTAAGTAATTTTTCAATTCTTTTGGCATATGCTTCTGCAACAAGCCCTTTGCAATACCAGGCTTGGAACTATACCTCTTTTCTTGCTTTTTTATGTCAATTTTGGTAGACATAGTGCTGAATAGGCCAAAATCTTGCATAAATGAGTTCCTATTTAAAATTAGCAGGGCAGTGCCATCATCCCTTTTGATGGTCTTAGTCAGGGCATCATAGTGATTTTCCAGGTCTACATCTATGAAAACATCAGGAACTAGCAACCTAGCTAAACCACATGTCCAAGGGTTTGACACTGGTATAGGTTTATCAGAGTTTTTATAGAAATAGGTGAAGAGAGAGTACCCTGTTGTGCCCGGGGTCACAGCATCTTGGATGTTCTTATACTCATCCTTGAAAACACCAGCATCGACCTTCTTATTCTGTGTTGAACTGGGTAGGAGACGCAGAAACTCATCAGAGAAACTTGCCTTTCCTTTATGTTCCTCTCCACTCCCTCCACTTGTTGAAGCGACACTCCCAGCTCCACTCATGTCTGCAACACGCTGAATCCCCTTTTATTTTACCGATATTGAAACAAATCTACCTCTGATATCAACTATTTGTTCTGTGCACAATCCCCTGCAATTTAGAACTCTCTGATCAACTTTGGATACACTGCAACTTAACAGAATATCACCTTCTCTAAAAACCTAGCAACTTGGCTCTAAAATCTAAAAACTTGGTAAAGGAAAATGAATGCGCTATCAGCTATTTATAGCTATCATTCAGAGTACACAACTCATAATTCAGAAACATCAGTTCTGTCATTAAGTTGACATGCTGTGAAATTGAATCAAAAACCTAGCCGTAGTTGCACGAAGTTGACAGGAAATCAAATTTTTAAATATGAATCCTCAGAGCAATCATAAAAAATTTAAGAGAGTTGACATGTGACCTTCTGATTCGTTACTTGTCATACATCTTAGCTACCCTTTTTGCACTGTGATCAAAATATGGGCCTGTGATTGGTTGCCGAGAGATTTACTCTGTCACATCAACAAACTACTGCCATTTTTTAGATCTTGTAATCAAGCGACTGCGTGAATGCATTAAGTCTCTTTGTCAGGGGCCTTTGTCTTTAACCATGGTTCCATCTCAAGACTTGGCGACAATGCACTTTCTTACCTTTGGCTGACCCAAGCAATTATCTGGCGATCAGGCGACACAAGTGAAATCATAGTCGCGAGGAGTTAAGACTAACTCATCTTTCTTTTTGAGACCTGGCGACTAGCCGTTATGCTTAACCTTCACAGTTATTTGTCTGGTCACTCAGTCGCATTACTTAGTACTCCATATTCATCTTATGTGTGAATGACCAATTGCATCTGATCTTCACTAAGTCGCCTAATCATGAGCTGAAGAACTTTATTTGATTACTGAGTGCGAGTATGTGATGCTTCATTTTTTCCTCAGTCGCCTGGTTGCGAGTTATTTTCTGATCATCTCAAAACATTAGAGAGTGAGCGAGGCATTAAATGATTCCTTTGTCGCTGGGTCGCAGGGCATTTGATAAACAACATATCTTTACAGCGACTGCATGATTTACACTTTCAAAACATTGAACTCACGCAATCGCGCACAAAACACAACTTGGCAAAAGTAGATCGCGAGTGCACGATTATCTCTTACTTCCAGCTCGTTGCTCAGTTGGGAGGACTTTTTCCTTAGGACACTTTTCTTTTCAGACTCTGTGACCACCGTTGGATCTTCTGATTCTTTCATCTGACGGCTGGTGCTTAATCGCTATACATTCCTTACATACCTTTAAGTCATTCTGAGACTTTGCAATTGAAGGCAACACACCCTAGTCTCATAGTCGCTCAATCTAATTTTTCCTTCTAGCAACCACCCAACAATCCTCAGCATCCACCTGGCTTATGACACATGTCACTTGATCATTTGTCCTCTTGCTATATACTAAAGAACTAAGTCATCATCTTGCTATGGTGACATCCCGACTAAGCATTACTACCAGCTTCAAACGGTCAGTCGCGAAGTCTGAGTCAAAATCCCTTAAACACCATTTCATTTCAAGACCTCGCGACTAACTGTCTGACTTAACTGTTAACTTTGGCTTGATTTGGCGATAACGCGACATAAGGTAATCGCGAAGTCTGAGAACATTTTGCTAACTGTCAAGAATTTTATGCGATCACCCAACATGAAAGTGGGTCCCAACTTTACAAAGCCTTATAACATAACTATTCCGTGACTACCCAACATGAAAGACATCGCTAAGTCTCGAAAGGCTCAAGGAATATTTTGAAATCAAACGAGACTACGTGACACAATGAAAATGCAAAGTTGGGAAGGCAAATGGAATATTTGGCTGGGGTGAAGCGACGAAGCGACTCAAATTAAAACACACGCCTTTAGTGAATGGGAAAAAGTAACATCAAAAAAGAACGCCAAGACTTAGGGTTTAAAATTCATTGTTTAACACTTGGAAAACTTAGGGTTTTCAGGGTTTTTGCATAATGAACTCGGTTAAGACTTGAAAACCTGAAACTTGATATGTGGTAAGGCTATACTGAACAAGAGATAGCTGAATTGGACATGCTAGAACACAAAGAGTAGGACAAGGAACCAGGAGAACTTCAAAAATAGGAAATACAACCAACAAAACCCTCATGCATTTCATCTATGATGTGCTAAATATAATCATAACTGGTGTTAGAGTGGACCTTTTTTAGGTCCAACACCATCATCAGAATCCCTGCATCTATCTTCTCTACATCACCATCTATCCCCAACACTCTACATAGGTCATATGCAGCATACTTGATATAAAAGAGTAGATCCTTGTAATAATATGGGCTGTCCCCAGACATAGGAACTAAATACTATTTCACTTCTTTCAGCATATGTTTTAGCAATTGGTTCCTAGCAATCCCAGGCTTCAAAGTATACCTCTGTTTTTGCTTTGTCATGTCAATTTTGGTAGACATGGTGCTGTATAAGCTGAAGGCCTGCATGAATGAATTTCTATTCAAAATTAATAGGGCAATGCCATCATCCCTCCTGATGGTCTTAGACAGAGCATCATAGTGATTAGCTAGGTCTAAGAACAAGTCTACATCTAGGAAGACATCAGGAACAAGTAACCTGGCTAAACCACAGGTCCAAGGGTTTGATACTAGGATGGGCTTATCAGAATTATTATAAAAATAATTGAAAAGGGAAAAACTTGTTTTTCCTAGAGTCACAGCATCTCGAACATATTTGTACTCATCAATGAGGACATTAGCATTAACCTTCTTGTTCTGTGTTGAACCAGGCAAGAGACGGAGGAATTTATCTGAGTAGTTCACTTTTCCCTTTTTCTCTTCCTCACTTCCTCCACTTGTCAAAGCAACACTAACAGCCCCACTCATACTTGAAATACCTTGAATCTCCTACTCCTTACTGATACTAAAGAAAATTAATCTCTGAGATTGACAGGCCGTCCTGTGCACAATTTTCTAAAACAGAACCTTTTGATCAAGACTGAAAACACTGCAAACTAAGAAAAATACCTCTTCTCTCTAAAAACTTAACACTTGGGCTCTGAAATCTGAAAACTCGGTGAATAAAAATGAGAGCACTATAAACTTCTTATAGCCATCATTCAAAGTACGCAGCTCATAATTTGGAAACATTAGTTCTGTCTTTAATTCGACATACTGTGAACTTGAATGAAAACCTAGCCGTAGTTGCATGAGCATGATAGGAAATCAAATTCATAAAAATGAATGCTCAGAAAAACCTTATAATATTCAAATGAGCTAACATGTCACACTGTGATTTGCTAACTATTTTACATCTCAGCTACTCTTTTTGCACAGCAATCAAAATACAAGCCTGTGATTGGTTATTGAATGATTCATACTATCACATCAAAAACTATCACCATTTTTAAATTTTGGGATTAGGTGACTTTGCAACTACACTTAATCTCTTTATCGCAGACTTCAGTCACTAACCCATAGTTTATCTTGAGAGATTGCGACAAAACACTTTCTTTCCTTTGGCTAACCCAAGTCACTATCTAGCAATCACACGACCCTGCAAAAATCATAGTCACGCATTGTTAACACTAACTCTTTATCCTTTCTGAGACCATGCAACTAACCATTGCCTTTAACCCTTTACGGTTATACCTTAGTCACCAAATGTTTTTATTTCATATAAAGACTATGTGATTGTACCTAGTTGCCCGATCGTAGAATACAAGATCTAAGTATCATGACAGGTTATATGTGCCCCTTTTCTCATCTGACAATTGCGCGACAAACCTTAATCACCAAGTCGGGAGGACTTTTCCCCTCGGGCACTTTTATTCTTAGACTTCACGACCATCGTTAGATCTCTTGATCTCTTTATCTGACGGCCATCGCATAATCACCAAATGTTCTTATATACCCTTAAATATTTCTCAGACATCGTGACAAAAGGAAAAGCACTTAGTCTCATTTTCACTAATTTGATTTCTCCTTCTGTCGATCATGTGATGAACCTTTAATATCCACTCACCTTATGACACATGTCAAAAAGTCATTCATTCTCTTACTTCACAATGGAGAACTGAGTCATCACCCAGTAACTGGCGACAACCCAACTATGCTTTGCACTAAACCTCAGATGGTTAGTCACCAAGTCTTGGTAGTTTGAACTTAACCGGCCTCTTTTCTAGAGACTGGGCGACTAAAGGCCTTGCATTACATATTACTTTAAACTCATTCAGCGATCACGCGACAAAAGGTAATTGCGAAGTCTCTTAATATTTCCTTAACTATAGAAAACATCCTGTGATCACCCAACTAACCTGTGGGCCCACTGACTTATTACCACTCTGTTCAAAAGATTTAGTGACTATGCGACATAGAGTGAATCACAAAGTCTGGGGAAGAACTAGGAATATTCTATTTTCAAAAGAGACAACATGACACAGGCTAATTGCAAAGTTGGGGATAAAAAGGAATATGCTAATTTAAGTTATGTGACTTAGAAATTGCAATAGAACTCATGACTTAAGTGGACTAAAAAAGCAATAGTGAAACAGAAGCGACATGACTTAGGGTTTGTTTTCAACTTTTAACACTTGGAAGGCTAAGGGTTTTCAGGGTTTTTTGGAAATTGAGACAGGTTCAGACTTGAAAACCTTAAAACTTGACACAGGTAAAGCAAAAAGGAATGAGAGATAGCTGATTAAAAACACCAGATCACAAAGAAAAGAATAGGGAACTAGGAAAACTCTCAAAATAAGAAATACAACCAACACAGACAAAGGAGAGTAAGAAGAACCTATACTATAGGGGTTCTTTGATGAATCTATTCTGGCCTTTGAGGCCAACGCCTTCACAAACCCATGGACTCCTTTCAACACTCAGAGTCAAGTAGATAAAGGACCAGGTTACACACCCACACCTACCAAAGACACCCCTTCCTGGGAGAACACCATTGATTGACCCTTCCCATTGAAAGGGTCTAGCTCTAACCATGCTAAGGACCTAGCCAAGGGAAGCCAACAATTCCCTATGGGGAGGTTTGACATCACAAAGGTGTTAGAACAAACTACCACCTCCATGACCTTGATGGAGGTTTTTCTAAACTTTCTTGAGTAGAGGAAGTCCCTTTTAAATCTCTTGGAAAACCTGGAAACTATTAGTCGCCCACCCAAGACTGTCACTTTTTATGACACCAATGTGGCTATCTTCTAGGGTAATAGTGAGGATCCTCACTTCTTACTAGGGTTAAACATACAAGGGAAAAACCTTTATAATTGCTTGGTAGATTCTAGAGCTTCAGGAAACATCATGCCCCTATCCATATGCCAGAAGCTTAGATTTCATCCTACTCCATTTAATGACATAGTAGTCTAGCTGGACAAGACTGCTGTAAAAATGGTAGGTGAGCTAAATAACTTACAGATTCAGCTCATTCAAGACCCCAATATAGCCAGTGTAATTGACATCCAAGTGGTGGACATCCCAGATACTTATGGGATGTTACTAAGTTGCAATTGGTCTAATTCCCTCAACATGTATTTCTCTACCAATTTTTCCCACTTGTGGCTACCTTGGAAGGGAGAATCTAACCAGATCTGGGTAGAAAGTGAACCCCAGATGAAATAGGCCCTCACTAAAGCTAGGAGGGTGAATGAAGTCCTCTTCTTTGAGACTTCCCTTGGGATGTATTGACCCCTAGAAATCTTAACCTTTCATTTCACCCCTGGGGAGGATACCATTATTTCTCAAAGGATGCAGGACCTGGATGAAAAACTAAGGGGTGAAGATAACTCATAGGGTACCGCAGCGACCCCGACTACACTCTTGTTCGGCACTTGGTGCCAGGTGCATTACCAAAAACATTTAGAACTAGAGTGTGAGCCCTATTTTTCCACTGCAACCTGATACATCAATGCCCTCCGAGAGAAGAAACACTTTTTGGGGATGCCTGGACCTAGTACTCACTCCAACAATGTCTCCATGATGTCAATAATCTAGGAATCCTAGACATAGGTTTATCTAGAGGAAAAATGTTAGGAATAAGGTGTCTCAACCTTGGATAATTCCTATTCTTATTATTTGTTTTGTAAAATGTATTTCTTGCAAATAATGTTGATGTGTCGGCATCTTGAATTGTGTGTAAGGAGATCAT
>MU225543.1:1269169-1291022 GCA_018584345.1 Thuja plicata
AACATATAGAACATCATCTATTTTGTTCTTTCCATCCAAGGTGATGGATCCTCTACCTATGATAGGTTTAGGAGTGTTATCTCCAAATCTAACCATACCACCTTTGTATTTGTCTAGATGAACAAATTTATCTTTGTCACCTATCATGTGGTGTGAGCATCCATTGTCAATGATCCAATCAGTTCTGACATCTGATTTGGAAATTAAGGCTAATTCTTGTTCTTCTTCTTTATCTGCAATGTCCATTTCTTCAAGCAACCTTTCCATGTCTTTAAGGGCAACGAATCCAATTTCATCTTCTCCTGAATCTTCATTAGTTACAACTTCTTTAGCATGGTAACATTCTTTCCTATATTTAGGTTTGTAATCAGATCTGAATTTCTTGACTTGTGTGGGACACTTAGATGCAAAGTGACCAATATTATTACATGCAAAGCACTTGAATGTAAGTTGTCCTTCATACTTTCCTTTTCCTTTCTTTTCTCTTTTAGCAATCATGGCAATTATCTCTTCTAGTTCTTCATCAGTTTCTTCATTCTCATTATGACTAGAGATGTGTGAGGATTTCTTACCGTCGATTGAATCTTTGAAGGCTGTTTCATTCTTAGGTTCATTCTTCAGTCTTTATATCTCAAATGCAGAGATTTTGTTGATCAAAGTCTCTCTCTTGAAGTCTTGTGAGAATTGCATAGTTTCTTCTAGAATACTGATCTTGTTTTCATAGTCTGATGTCAAAATAGTTAATAACTTATCCATTATATCTTCTTATGATATTTCACCACCATTGTTCCTGATTTTGGATACTGCTTCATTTATCCTCTGATTGTAAGCTCTAATGTTTTCTTCTGGTAACATCTCAAGACTATTGTATTTCTTCTTCCATGTCTTCTAAATAGTTCCATATGATATATGCTTTGTCAATCTTTTTGATTTTGGAAAATTCACTGTCAGATAAGGTGCTGATTAGGGCTTCTTTGGAAATTGCATTATTGGTAAATGTTTCCTTCTGTCTTCTAGTAGCATCATCCTTTGCAAGGTATTTTAGAGATGGAATTACAACTTCTTGTGTAGCAATCTCAAAGATCTCAAATCCAATGCACTGTAGATGTATTATCATTTTGTTCTTCCAATCTAGATAGTTCTCCCCATCAAACTTAGGGATCTCTTTTCTAAAGTATGCCATCTGATCTACCTTAAGCTATTAGGCTTTCTCTCCAAGGAACTTAGCTCTGATACCAATTGTTAGAATACTTCAGAGATAACTGAGAGGGGGGGTGAATCAGTTATTTACAACTTTAAATCTTTATCTTATACTTATTAATCCAGATTGATACAAACTAAATGCACATATAGATAACACATTACACAACACATCAATTTGGTTACGGGGAAAACAAATGGTAAAAACCCCGGCGGGAATTAGTACCCACAAAGAACTATACTATTTATAGTGATCCCTATTAAAAGATCTTCCAACCCTGTTAGGAGTTGTACATTACAATGTAATAGTATAGTGACCTGGTTAAGGGTCAAACCCTATTAGGAGTCTTTTACAATAACCCTGTTAGGGGTGGTGGACTCACTGTCCAAGTGGTGAAGGCTACAACCTTCTGGTTATTTGATAGACACTATATCAACAAGGTGAATTGCTATCTGTGGCACTGCTTGTCTAATCAGTTCCTTTTATGTGCTAATGCTTTAACCTCTTGTAATGAACTACAACAATCTTCTCTATGTTCTGAAAGCTTCTACTTCAATATCTATATTATCAACATATTATAAATATAGCTCTACTACTTTAACACTCTGCTCTGCTTTTCTAAACTTTGGCTTTTGCAACTCTTCTTATTACAAATGACCTTCTATAAGTACATACACCAAGTATGAGATCATGGGACCTGTAGGACAACTCTTCTTAAAATCCTTGTCGGCTCTACTAAGCGTGCAAGCATAATTACAACCGCGCAAGTACTAACTGAATAGATGCGTCGCTTCACTAAGTCAGCTTCACCAAATTAACCATAACATTACAATCTTCTTGAAACACATTTGGCATGTTTAGATTAATATCAAAAACTCATAACTAATCATGAATATACACACACATATCCTAAAGATAGGTGCAACTTGATCAACATGTTACATACATTGGCCTTAAACTATTATTCCTCCAGAACTATGACCGTCACTAATAGAATTACATATCTTTACTGAAACTTCATATCTGGGTCTGCGTGTATGAACATAGCATAGTAAACATGTCAACAACATGTATCTATCCATGCTGGTATTCATGTTATCATATGGATAAGTACATATAGAAGTACTATTGTGTATTATATGATGTCATCAATGACAAACATACAATCAACCAACTGTTCAAAATCAAATCTCCAACAGGTATATCCTTTGACCATGAGAGATTTGAAGCGTTGCTGAATCTACAGATGCATGATAGCAAGTAGATGAGATCTTTATTTTGGAAGATCAATTTTGTTTGGTGGTTCATCATTGGATTCACCGAGATAGTGAAGCCACTCAATAAAATTATGAAGAAAGATATGAAGATTGAGTGGAGTCCTGAGGTAAAGCGGGCATTTTCCTAGATTAAACAAATGATTATGGAGGCACCAGTCTTGGCTAGTCTAAACTATTCCCTCCCCTTCCATATATATTCCTTTGCTTCACCACATTCCTCCATGATAGTTTTGACCCAAAAGGTCAAAGGGGAAGAATGACCAATAGCTTTCATGATCTCCCCTTTTAAGAATGCGAAAGTCTGGTATTTGCCTTTGGAAAAGTAGGTCTTTTCTCTCATCTGCACTGTGAAGAAATTTTGGCATTATATTCTCTAGAGCAAAGTGCACGCTATGATCCTGAACCAAGTTGTTAAGTCTCTACTGATGTAGATTGAATTGGCCGGTGAAAGATGAGGAAAATGGATGACCATCCTCCAAGAGTATGATTTATAAATGCAACCTATGAAGATAGTTTGAGGCAAGGGATTATGTAGAGTGATGGTAGGAGAGACTCCCAACATCAAATGCTAGACATACATAGTGGAGTCTGTCTCTCAAGATCCATGGTATACCAATCTAGTATACTTATTATTGAACAATAGATTGCTAGAGGGGCTACCCCCAAGAAAACAATGCACCCTCTAATTGAAAAGTGTTAACTTCATGATAAAAAAATGAAATGCTTTTCCACAGGAATTATGAAGGGGTATACCTCCAGTGCATAGATAGGGACTAGGCTGCAAAAATGATTGAGGAATTTCATAGGCAATTTGGAACCGGGCATGGCTTAGTTGATGCCACCACCCATTAGATCCTCCTGGCTAGATACTATTGGCCTTGTATCTTAAAATATGTCTACACTCACATTAGGAGATGCCATACTTGCCAAACTATGGTGCATCATGAGAGGAATGTGGCCATGCCCCTGTAACCAGTCTTCAAAGCTAGAACCTTCACCCAATGGGAATTTGACCTGATCAAGGAAATCAACCCCAACTCATCTGGTAGCCACCGGTACATTTTGACTGCTACCGAATATTGCACCTAGTGGTCTGAAGTGATACCTTGTAAAAAACATGACATATTTAGTCATAAAATTCATGGAACAAAACATCATCACAAGATTTAGAATTCCCTTTTCTATAGTATGTGACAATGGTCCTACTTTTTCTTTGGCACAATTACTTGAATGGACCTACGATAGAAAGATCACTTTGAATTTTTCCAGCACCTATTACCCCTAGGGAAATGGTGTTGCTGAATCAACTAATAAAAATTTACTTGAGGTGATCAAACATCTATTAGAACAGAACCTCCGGGACAGGCACCAAAATATTAGATTCACTCTTTGGGTGGATCGTATCCAAATAAAGGCAGCCTTGGGGACATCCCCATTCCATCTAGTTTATGGCTAGAATCCAGTATTCCCCATCAACTTACAGATACCCATTTTACAGTTCATGCAAGAATTTAGCAACTGGGACAACATCATGGAGGTTCGACTTTTAAATCTGGTGCAGATGGAGGAACAAAGAGATGCAGCCCTTGAATATTTTGTGCATCACCAAGAAGTAGTAAAATGATGGTTTGACATAAGATCCTAGTATAGGGCCTTTCAGATTTTAGACTTGGTACTCTTATGGGACAAGGCCTGGGAAAGAAGGGAAAGCACACTAAATTTCAACAGCTCTGGCTAGGACCATACCTGATATCTAAGATCTGCGGGGCTAACACTTATCACCTCAACACTATGACCAAAGAAGCCATTCCATTTCCTGTTAATGGGAAGTTTCTCAAGAATTACTTTGAATAATTTAGGTGGTGAGTTGGCCCAAAGTTGTAATATATGTATATCTCTCACTTGTAAATACCTCTTTCCCGGTGCTCCATTTGGAACACTCTATAAATAGTTCTTGCTGGCCACCCTCTGGGGTCGCCTTTTCTTGGTTTTTGTTTGATTTTGGCTTCTCCTTATTTTATTTTTCTTTTTGGGTTCCCAACATGTTGCCTATATCTTATAGACCGGTATGCTTTGCATAACATCTAGTCTTTGGAATGGTACCTTACGCATTCTGGTGAATTCAAAATCTATTGTTAGCATGGTAGAATTTATCCGATCTCTGAATTTATTTTGTAAGTATGGTAAAAGGTTATGGGTGATCTTCATGGGATTCATATCTTGTCAGTCTGGACATCAGTTAAAGGAAAATTCAAGAAGCAAGTAATTGAACACCCTGAGGGTAGATTGTTCACACTATTTAATTGACCAAGTCTAAAAATTATTTAAAATATCCTAGGTCTGGAACTTTCTCTCCTATTTGGTAATTTAAAGTGGGTGGCGAGGTGAAAGAAGTACCACCATCAAAATTAGCTAAGTTTAATGTTCACAGTGAAAGGACTACTTCCTTTCCACCCAGAAAAAAGAAAGAAAATAAAGAACTAAAGAGCGAAGAATTATGATATCCAAAGGAACCGTGCAAGATATGATGACTTTGACTTGATTTTCTTAGTGCCTCCTCTTTGTTTCTCTTGGATGTCATCAGCTTGATTTTCTTTCAAAGAACACACTTCACAACTAAAGAAGGACCAAGAGATTCGAATCATTGATGGGCTAGATTTTCTTAGATGCCTCGCGTCATGCAAGCAGAATGCTCTAGGTAAAGATTTATTCTGGTTTTTGTTAACCAGAGATTCTAAAGTTCTTGAATTCACTAAGGCATCTATCCTAGATAGTTTCCATTTGTTATGCCCTACATACCTATCCCTACATTTTGTAGGAAAAATGTTGGGTCCCCCTTTTCACTTTTGCTCTTCCCTTATCTTCTTTTGTTTTCTTTTCTTTCCCTCAAGGCTTTTCTTTTGTGAGGGTTGTCCTTCTTTTTCTTTGGCTTTCATGCATCTCTAGGGCCTGGTCCCAAAGTTTGTTTGTTCTTTCTAGAGCCAGATTCCAAACTTTGGTATTCTTCACCATGATGTCTTCTTTTGCGAGAATGTATAGTTGCATGGAATCATTGGGCTTAAAGCCCGGAGGCCTAATTTTCCTGAAGTTGTCAGAAAGGGTGCAACCTATTTTTTCCCTAGGGGTATAAATGGAAGTTACCTGTCATTTTCACTGTTACCATATTTAAAACACTTAGAGCATTCAAAGTGATATTAAGGCAATTAAAAAACAAGTTGCTCCATGTGCTTAGTGGCTAATTGAACATTGATTTGTGGTATTTTCTTGTGATTATTCAAATGTGGACCTATTGCAAAGAATTTCCCCTACTCATCATCCCTATGTCCTTCACATTTCTAAGTTGGTTGTAATTTTTCCTTTTTTGGTTCTTTGTTCCTCTGGTTTTTTGTCTTTGTGCTTCTGTGGTGCTCGTTTGTGTTTGTTTTTGCTTTTTTTTGTTCTTGTTTCTGCTTTTTCATTTTTCTCCTAGTTTGCCTCCAATAGGTGGGTTGGCTTTGCCAGAGGGTTGTTTTCCCTCTATGTAGTTGCAATCTAGTGAATATACTATACATTATCACAGGGTAGCTTTTGTACCTTCATAAGTTTTGTGCATTATGTAAGTATTATATAAATGCTATGTATATGTCATCATTATTCTTCGAGTTGCACTTTGGCCCTCACAGAGCTTTGGTCCTCTATATATTAGTGTACATACCTCATGTATATCCTTCCATCTTGTCAAGCTCATTGTGCTCCATCATGTTTTGAATCATTATGTCAAGCTTGTCGAGAGAGAATCACCATGGTATGAACTTGGCACCTCGCTGGTTCAAGCCATGGCTACTTTGTCTCTCCTTTATCATGTCATCTTGATAGCAGGATTAATTTACCATGAGTGGGAATTCAAACCCCATCCCATCTGGCATTCAATTTCCCTTGTGCTAGCCCACTTGTCACCATTAATGTCTTTACGTCGCCTGTCACATGACCATGTGACGCCCCATGTTAGCCAAGTATGGCTTCCTACTGGTTACATCGACAATGAAAACAACTAAATCTTCTAGACTCTGGGTGCGGGGCCCCTGGGTTCTCATTCCATCTTTGTCACTTGGTCCTATACCCCAAAACCTTGGGATGTTTATCAAAATCCAACTCATGTATGTCTTAACAATTTGGGATTTTTTTATGTGAGCTAATATTTTTTGGACAGGTGCAAAATGGTGACGATTTCCCTAGAATCCACCAAGTTATTATTATATCATGTATTGACAATTCTCTAGTCTTGCCGATTGTAGATTGTGTGATCAAGATGTCTGAGGTGATCACTCCTCCTGATAGCCCAGAGCTAACTACTACCTCCACTCGGGAAACCATGAAAACCAAGGCCAAAAAGATGTTGGCTAACTTGCCACTAACCTCCAAATACCCAAAGGAGGGCATTCTCATGGGATCCAAGGTGGAATCCAAAGTGTAGGAAATAATAGACATAGAGCCCAGACTTTGGGCTAAAATGTAGGGCTTAATTCAAGCCATATACAGACTGAAGGCTGATCTAGATAGTATGGCCACTCATTTGGCCACCTCTGACATTATTAAGGCTGCAAACTATCCTTGTTTGGTGCAATCAGTGGAATTGATACTTCAACTAGAAACATTGTACAATGCACCTACTCGGACTATCCTACTCACCAATCCTTGACTGTTACAATATCTAGCAACAATTGTCACCCTAGATGCAGCAAATTTTTTCTCAGGGCTGAGGATTCCATAGTTCAAGGGGTCTGTCTATTAGAGTAATTATTTATTTACCCTTATTAATTAGATCAATTTGATTTAATTAATTAAGTTGTTTATTACTCTAGTTTACTTAAGCTATCTCTCAGGTGCATTATAATTAATATTTATATTAATTATTAATGTGAAACCTAGCTTTTCTTGATTTAGGGTTTCATTCACCTTTATAGGCTGAACTTTGTAGTTTCTTTCTAATTAATTCAGATTATAATTTTGTTCTCACATTTTGAGAAACTTCTGAGTTCTTCTATTTCCTCTTTCTACTTCTCTTGTATAACAGGTTATTTGCATGCAGGTATTCTTGGTATTCTATGAATTTGGCCATAGTAGCTTCTAGCAAAATTTCCCACCCCCAAGGTCATACGACACGATTACCCCGGTGCCAGATGTGCCCGGCCCACGCCTGGCCCCCATCAGCATGTCGCTCCTACCACTGCTCAGACCCTCCATCGACATAGTGCCACCTAGGAGCTGTCAGAGTGCTACCAAGGCACCACCACTACCCATCCGTCTGCCCAACCACCACCGCCCTGTTGCCACTGGTGATGTCACTGCCATATTTTTTTTTCCCGGTGGTTTTTCAAAATTTTCTACTGGTTTTCTGATTTTTCTAGTGATCGGTGAATTTTTTTTGGCAGACAGGCCCATGACATGTAGACGGCCATCAAATTTTTTTCCACAGATAGTTGACGGTCATTTGATCATCAAATTTTTTTCGTGTCTGGTTTTTTCCAAAGAGCTAGTTTTCAGAGGTGCAGTTGGTTTTTTGGCCATAACTTGTGCATATAGTGTCCATCTTTAGAAAACAAGATATTGTTAGAAAGGTGTTTCTGAGATGGACGTGATGAGTCTAGTATCATCTTCTAATTCAACCATTTGAGTTCTTATTTTTGGTGTTGAAATAGAGTCTTCAATTTCCTCCCTCTCTACATCTGGTGTCCAAGTTTTGCTCTCATTTTTTGTGCTTTCTATACTTGTTTAATTTCTATATGGGGGGGGGATAGAATTATACATTCTATGGGGTGCATTTTCTTTCTATAATTTAATTCAGAAATGACCCTTCTACTTCCGTCTACTTCTTCTCTCAATGTCAGACCCCTCTGTCGCCCTGTTGACACCACATAATTATCACACCTAGAAAGCACACATGACCAGGATACTCATGTCATGTGGCTTATGGTCATGTCTGGATGAGAACCAACCTACTCTATAGCATGTGTTTTAGGTCCTTCATCAAGGAATAAAATGGATGAAGCCATGGGTTTGATTGCACTACACATTTCAGACAACCTCCTGTTTCATCTGGATGGTTTGACCACTCCTCACCCCTATTGGGGAAAGTTTGTGGATATTTTTGGAATAGTGAATGCATTCAGAGCACTTCAGCTTGATTCAAAGTTGACATCCTTTTGTCCTGACAGTTTTTCCACCATTAAGGACTTCTTGATGAAGTTTAATGCTCTCTAATCACTTTTACTGGGATGTGGGAAGACCAAATTAGATGATGAGTGTATCTTTCTGATACTCTCAAAGCTTTGTGGAGAGTTCTAGATTTTCTCCTCCACTTTCTATTCCACTATGGATGCCTTGGGTCCTAGGCACAATATGCCTTCCTTCATGGCCTTCTGTGATTGGTTGAATTGAGAGAAGTCAAAGATTCAATAGTTGAATGATGCTTCAGGTTCTATGAGCCATGCCTTAGTTGCTCACCCATCTCCATGGAAACCAGAGTAGAAATAGGTATCATCATCCATAGAATCTTGGAAGAATCCTCCTTCCCAACATTCCTCTGGCCCACCTCCTTCACCTAAAGGGAAATCAAAGATAGACAAAACCAAGTGTACTTATTGCAATAAGTTCAATCATGATGAGTCTCAGTGCTTTTAGAAGAAGGTCGATGGATATTCCCAACAGATTGTTGATTTGAAAACTCTTCTTCATAAGAGCAACATTGATGTTCCTTCTTTCTCTTCTCGCTGGTCTTCTTCATCATCATCTCAAGCAGATAGGTTAGACAATGGAAAGGGTCATGCCTTATGTGTATTTGCTATAGCTCCCTCTTCTAGGTGGTTGTTGGATTCTAGTGCTTCACATCATATAGCATCTTCTCAGAGTTCCTTCTCATCTTTTGTAGCCTCTACTACCCCACACATCTTGATGGGGAATGACATTGTTATGCCTATGTGTGGTTAGGGTTCTATTGACATTGATGGTGGTGCATTCCATGATGTACTATGTGTTCCATCCTTGTCATCAAACCTTCTCTCCATTTATCAAATTACTCACAGTGGGATAGAGAAGACAATTGAGTTCACTATAGATTTTGTACACATCCAAGATAAAGTGACTGGCCACATTGTTGCTACAAGGATAGTTGATCATGCCCATTGCCTGTACTCCTCCCATTTTGGTGCACCATCTCCTATGTCATAGAATGTCTCTCCTACTTCACAAGTTCCTAGTTAGAAGAAGTTGGATCACTTGAAATTTTGTGTTGCTCCTGAGATCAATGTTGTGGCTTCTCCACCTCCTCCTCCTATTGCACATGCCTTTGTTCAGCATGATTCTTCTTCAACAGTCCCTATTATGGTCACTCCCTACATCAATCCTTCCCCTCTAGTTGTTGAGGGAATATCCAAGGACATTCATCTCCTCCCAACTGATAGATTCAGCTCATCTATTGGCCCACCTTCCTTGGGGATTCCATTCTAGGAGTCTCATTCATTCTCCTTTGAGCACCAGCTTAGCCTTTCAGTTTAACCTCTCATTCAGGGGTTTCCTTGTTACTCTGTACTCCTATTTCTTCCACATTGGTGTTCCATTGGTTTGATCATTCATATAGGGGTTCCACCATTCTGGGGGGGCTTTGGTGTCTCATCCCTCTCTCATGGGGGGTTTTATTGTACTTATGGTTTTGAGAGAGTCTCTTGAGCCATTCTCTTTCTGCATTTTCTTCTATCTCTTCTTGGAGTAGGGTTTTTCCCATGTGGTTTTCTCTATTTCTCCACTTTATATAGACTTGGTTGTGCTTGGGTACCTAATCAGGCCTTGTTGTCGGGACCCTCTTTTCTTGATTTCATAGTTGTGCTAGGTTAGCTTACCTCCTAAGATTTTCTTAAGGAGGGGTGTTAGAGTAATTATCTATTTACACTTATTAATTAGATCAATTTGATTTAATTAATTAAGTTGTTTATTACTCTAGTTTACTTAAGCTATCTCTTAGGTGCATTATATTTAATATTTATATTAATTATTAATGTGCAACCTAGATTTTCCTATTTTAGGGTTTCATTCACCTTTATAGGTTGAACTTTGAAGTTTGTTTCTAATTAATTCATATTATAATTTCACTCTCACATTTTGAGAAACTTCTAAGTTCTTCTTTTTCCTCTTTTTGCTTCTCTCCTGTAACAGGTTATTTGCATGTAGGTATTTTTGGCATTCTATGGATTTGTATCTCTCAAATCCTACACCATCATCATCAACCAGGCCAAGTTGTTATAGGAGTTTGAGGAAGCTTCCCTCATCTCTCGAAAATATCTTAATACTCAGTGGCTGAAGTCCCCAAAGAGGGACCATAAAAAGATGAAGTTGGAAATTTCCTGTGGGGATTTCAAAGAGCCCATTCAGGTGGACATTATATTTTTATGCAGGATCTTTGGAAAGCCCCATGCCCTAGATTTCTTTGCATGGATGTATTACTTTCTTTACTACATCATCACCTGCAACCAGACTTTCAAATGGGTGGCTATTATAGCCAATCATGTGGACATATAGTTGAAGGGCATCGTTTAGAGTTCTAAATTCTATATGAATTCTTACATGGTATGGGCACTAGCCCAATAGAGACTGGATTTCCTAGGTTTAGGAATAGTGGGTGATCTTGGGAAAGGTCTAGGCCAATTAACACCATGGGATCATTATCCCCAGATCCAGTGGGAACTCAGTTTCCTAAATTTCTTTAGGGTAAATGATGCCTTTGTTTACCAAAACATTTTGACACTTACTCAAGACTCCAGGTATCTCTTATTGTAGGAGGCGATGAACCTGGTCAGTACTTACGACCACTATTTTATTCAGTTCTAGCAACACACAAAAATTTAGGTGACCGACTTCTCTAGGAAACCCTATGTTCTTCCTTGATATTGCAGGGATAAAATCATTCTTTTGGAGTTCTGCTAGCAGATCCTAGAGTTGCACACCTTGTTCACATTGAAGAAGGTCATTAACATCCCATTCCTAGTTTCTTGTGGGAATTATACATGCAGCCTTGCCATAGCAAAGGAGGCAGATGGTGAGTTGAAGAGCATAGGACTGGTGGACTTCCACCACACCATGTAAATTATGATCCTCTAGGAAAGATTGCCTTGGCACTTCCCTGGGCATCCTTTCCACATAAGGAAGACATTGAATATTTTTGGGCACATTGTTAGGACAGTTTTGATCTTTGGGCCTGTCAACATTCATGGATGTCCAAGGGACTTATGAAAGTGCTTGACCTTTATACTTTTCCAAAGGGTTTTTTAGATGACAGGCTGCTAGAAGACCCATCATACAAAGGGCAAGGATTAGACAAGTTAGATCTCCCTCTAGTGGATTGGGCCACCTCAGAGGATTTGAAAATTGAGGGAGTATGCCACCCTATTTTGGAGGTCAGTCAGTTATTTTTCCCAGGTGTATCCTAGGAGCACCCAGATGGGATCGATAGTTTGAAGGTCCACTTCAACCTCCACTGCCATTGATGGGCCCAGCACAAGCAAGGGGAAAGAGAAAGAAGATACCCCAAATAAGGTACCTCTCCAAGTCCCAACCCCCATAATGGTATAGCTACAAAAAAAATTAGAGTTAGTGAGGTTGGCTAGCCATCAGATAAGCATGCAAATATCCTCCAGTCTCCTCATGGCTACAATGGTATCTTCTCACCTGACAAGATCCCCATCATTGGCTATAATGATGAGCAGATAGACTTTTGTCAAGGTGGAGTCTACAAGTATTTTGGATACTGGGGTCCCATTACTAAGAAAGAAGAAGAAAAGGGTGACCCCCACTCGAAGCACAACCGCTAGCCCCGGTATGCCAGATATGCCTCCAGTTGATGTCATTTTAGATTTCCCTAAACTTGAGGATATTTCTGATTCCTCTCCCCCACACAATGAAAGAGATTGTTGCCCAAGAGAAAGATGATATCCCCAAAAAAGGAGAGATCCTAGAATGAGAAGCTGCCACAGAGTAGGAGGTCCAAGAGGAAACACAAAAAGAGACCAAATGGGAGAAGACACCAGTCCAAGGGATCGGGGATGAACCTAGGCAAATCATAAATGAGCAACCAATGATTAGGGAAACCGGACCCATAGGATCAACTGTACCCCCATTGATCACGCTCTAGATGCCTTCAATTTCTCTGGGTGACCAAAATCCCCGAAGCACATTTGTTGATGTAGTAAAGGTGACCACATTGTTAAAGTTTTGCTAGAGACCTCACCCACCTTGAGAAGATGTTCTAATGGAGGAAGATGTTCTAGAAAATGAAGCCAATGAGGCTGAAGAACAACATAAATAGAATGACAGGGAAGCCCTTGAAAATATAAATTTTAGGTCAATTGATGTTGAGAAGGATGGGGAAGTCCTCGAGGATATAGGTGATATTGACACCAACTAAGAAGAGACCCTAGATATCACAAAAGAAGATGCCAACATGGTGGAAAATACTGAGGCCTCCCGAGAGTGGGAGAAAGTATAGGAATAGGACAAAGAAAAAGAACCTGATGACACTATACATTATGGGAATGTGCCACTAAATTCTGAAGAGAATCTATTTACCTAGGTCTTAACAGTGAAGCCACCCCAGTTGCCCCAATTGAAAGGAAACTAAGCGTGTAGAAAATAGTTCCCTACGCTAAAATCCTAAGAAGAGGATCATGCAAATTTAGATTTAACCCTTATCAATTACAAAATGATAATACAATAACATGCATACATAGAAAAATGAGAATGACACATTGTTTTACCCTAGGGAAAACCTTTCGGTAAAAAACCCCAGCACTCCAAAACCTGCACAATGTATTAATCAAAACTATTATTGTTTACAATATACTTGCAATGCAAGTTCTTTTAGGAGATAATCAACACTTGAAGACAAATTCGGTAGCATAACAACATTCCAACAATACAATAACTTCTCTTTGTGATTTGTAACCCTAAAAAATTCTTATATCATATGCTTCCCTTTTTAGGGAAACTGCCAAAAATAACTATATTAGGGTTTACCATTCTCCCAAAAAATAGGAACCTTGAACCCCACACATTGCAGAAGAGTGTATAGTACTCAACATGATCATTTGCCACATGTCTTGCATGTCTTCACCCATCATCAAATTTTTCACAATTAGCTCTTACAAATATTAATGACCATCATACGAATCTGTCATAACCATTTCAGTCATGACTATCTTACACATTGTCCAAAGTGTTGACAGTTGGCAAATAACCTCTATCATAGAATGGGATGCCTAGATCCACCTAGACCAAGTTTGATCATCCTTTTCATCTTCCAAGTGGAGTGAAAACACAACATATCCACTCAACTAAATGATAAAACAGATATTTCAAACTTAAATACATTATTTGCAAACAATTAATTACAAAACAAATAATATCAAATGTAAGGAAATATACAAGGTTGAGACACCTTATTCCTAAAATTCTCCCACTTGTTGAACACCTTTTAAGAGCTAAAGTAAATAATATGATTTAACCGCTATAGGCCAAGAGGCCCATAGACTCCGAACACCATCTGAACCTCTCTATGCCCACAGGTTTTGTCAATGCATCTGCAACATTCTTTACTATATCTACCTTCTCCAAACTTACCTTTCCATCATCTACCATATCTCTCACAAAAATAAACCACACATCAATGTGCTTGGTTATGGCATGGAAAGTTGGATTCTTTGCAATTCAAATAGCACTCTGAGTGTCACAACAAATTGTAATCTATCCTGCATCAACAACAACATCTGAACATAGTCTCTTAAGCCAAATGAATTCCTTACAAGGATGAGTAGCTGCCATGTACTCTACTTCTATCATGAAAAAAGAGAGCACAGGTTATCGCTTACTCATCCAACTGATGATACCACCAAACATAGTGAACACATAGGCACTAGTGGATCTCCTACTATCAATGTCGCCTGCCCAATCTACATCCACAAACCCACAAATACAAACTGAATATGGAGCTCTAGAAGAGTTTCCATGATAGCATATGGAATACTCTAATGTACCCTTCAAATATCTGAACACTCTCTTAACTGCATCCAAATGTACCCATCTAGGTTTAGCCATAAACTGACTCAAGATTCCCACTACTTGGGCAATGTCTTGTCTAGTATAGACCATAGCATACATAAGGAAACCAAATACACTCTTATAAGGTACTTTTCTCATGTCCTCAACCTCACTAGGAGATTTTGGACAATCATCCACAGATAAATTTTTTCCCATAGAAATAGGAACACACAATGGTTTGCAATTTTCCATGCTAAACGTGTCCAACACAGACTTCACATACTTACTCTAACTCAACCAAAATTTTATGTTATATCTATCTCTACTGATTTCCATTCCCAAAATATACCTAGCTGCCCTTAGATCTTTCATCTCAAACTATGCTGACAACTGAGACTTGAAATTAGAAATCATACCCATACCCTTCCCAATCAACAACATATAATGCAATAATAAGAAGGCGATCATTGTTAACTTTGAAATAAACACAATGATTTGATTTTGATCTCAGAAAACTAATCGACAATACAAAGGCATGAAATTTAAGGTACCACATCCTAGGAGATTGTTTCAAACCATAGAGAGACTTCTTTAATCTGTAAACCAAAGACTCTTTACCTTTCTGAATATAGTGCTCAGGCTGTGACATATAGATCTCTTCCTCCAAATCACCATGAAGGAAATCTGTCTTCACATCCATCTGTTCTACCTCTAAATCATAAGATGCTGCTAGAGATAACAAAAATCTAATGGATGTAAGCTTTGCAACATGAGGTAATATTTCACCATAATCAATTCCCTCCACTTATGAATACCCCTTTGCAGCAAATCTAGCCTTGTACCTCTCAACATTTCCATCAGCACATAACTTCTTCTTAAACACCCATTTGCTTCCAACAGGTTTCTGTCCTTTAGGCAAAGGTACTAGGTCCCAAGTTTTGTTCTTCTCCAATGAAGCCATCTCATCATCCATGGCCTCAATCCAAGAACATGTATCTTCCATACCTATAGCCTCTTTCATAAATTTAGGCTCATCAATTTTTCTAATCAAGGAATAAGCACAACTAAAATCTAACATAGAAAATCCAAACCTCTATGGTTGCTTTCTTTCTCTCATGGATCTCCTCAAGGGCTGAGGTTGAGGTTTTTCTACCTCTTCTTCTAAATTTTTAGAGCTACTAGAGCTCTCCTAATCATCACATCCATCATGGTCTCTCTATTTAGTCTTCTCAGGGGTAGGAGGCAACTGAACAACATCTTCTTTCATTTCTTTTTCATCTGGAAACAAGAGCTGATGTAGGAGATATGTTAACTAGATAGCAAGCAGTGGCCACAACTTCAGCCCAAAACCTTTGTTCAAGGTGAGCTCCACTAAGCATACTCCTAGCCTTCTCCATGAGTGTCATGTTCATTCTTTCTACAAGTCCATTTTTCTATGGGGTATAAGGAGTTGTCTTATGCCTCTTGATCCCTCATTCTTTATAGAACTGTTCAAACTCCACCAAACAAAACTCACCACCGTTGTCACTTCTCACACACTTAATTATTTTACTAGTCTGATTTTTTATGAGAGCTTTAAATTCCTTGAACCGACTGAAAACTTGTGTCTTTCTTTTAAGGAAATAAATCCATGTCCTACTATAATCATCTATAAAATATACAAAATATACAAATTTGGAGAGTGAAGGAACTTTAACTAGACCAAACACATCTGAATGGATAAGATCCAAAATACTAGAAGACTTGTGAGAACTAGAGTGAAACTGAACATGATTTTTCTTACCATAAACACAGTATTCATAGAAGTTGAAATCAAGATTATAATAATTTATCCCCTCAACAAGGTTTTTATTTTTCAAGGTTCTAAGACCCTTCTCACCAATGTGGCCAAATATCATATGCCACAACATTGTGTTTTCTGCACAAAGTTTGCCTTCCAAAGTATTAGCACCCTTAGGTACACTTGCTGCACTACCATCGAAACCTATTACCACAGACTTGTTCACTATTGATTCAGATGGTGGAGATGAAGTGACTGATGCTCTCTTCCTTGAGACAGAAGAACTATTGCACTATGAAGTGCAAGCATCCATCTAAAATAGGGTACCTCTCCTAGCACCTTTCACAAGAACCATATCTCCTCTAATCATCTTGCATCCATCTTTCAAAAAAATAACTTGCACGCTTGCATCATTGATCATACTTACAGATAATAGGTTTCATGCCAAACCCAGGATGTGCATTACCCTATTGATCCCCTTTACTCATTTATCAGGGAATCTAATAGTGACTCTTCCTCATCCAACTATCTCTAGGTGAGAATCATCACCCAGGTACACCTTCCCACCATCAAACTCCTCATACTTTGAGAACCAAATTTGATGATAGGTCATGTGAAAAGTGGCACCTGATTCAATCAGCCACACATCATCAGATGCATGGGTGGCCAAGGCTATGACAAAAGAATCACCATCCTCTTGAGATTTATTAGAATCTAAATTTGGGCTTTTCTTCTTCTTCTTTGGTTCTTTGCAGTCCTTGTGGAAGTGCCCAGACTTACCACAGTTCCAACATGTTGCCTTAGAATTTCTAGGATTCTTTGATTTCCCATGGGATTTGGATCTACCCTTTTTAGACTTCTTGTCATATTTCTTTCCTCTGTCTTTGGATCTACCACGAACAATAAGGGATTCCTTGATTGAATCGTAGGTATTTCTTTGCATCTCCTCAGATAAAAGTGAAGACACCACATCATCCATTTGGAAAGTGACAATAGTACTCCCAAGGGCCATTAGAAGATGGGCCCATGAATCTAGCAAGGAACATAGCGGGGTCATACATCAATCCTTCTCCTCCAACTTGATACTAGTTGATGTCAACTGTGCAATCAACATGTTAAATATGTTCAAGTGATCTGCAATGGATCCTCCTTCCTCCATTCTCAAAGTATACAACTTCTTTCTCAAGAACAATCAATTCACCAAGGACTTGGCCTAATACACAGACCCAAGCTATGTCCACAATTTGTTTGTGGTCTTCTCCTCGAGAACATTCAAGAGAACAAAATCTACTAGATAAAGTCTTATGAGACCCTTAGCTTTCCTATCCTTGAGATCCAAATCTTTTTGAGGCATGTTTACTGGCTTGATATCATTTGCAACTGCCTCCCATACATCACGGTCTACAAGCATGTCTTCCATCTTGAGTTTCCACAACTCAAAGTTTGTAACACTAAACTTTTCCACCTCCATTCTACTTTATGAAGAACCTGCCATCTCTTCCTACAGTAAGGTTATGAATACTTTGCAACAATACTCCCACTGAACTAGAGATTAGCTCAAAAAATTGTACCCTAACAAATAGAACCAAAATTGGCCAGGCTCTAATACCAACTGAAAGGAAACTAAGTGTGGGGAAAATAGTTCCCTATATTAAACTCTCAAGAAGAGGATCATGCAAATTCAGATTTAACCCTTATCAATTAAAGAATGATAATACAATAACATGCATACATAGAAAACTGCTACACAACATGTGCAAGGTCCAAAGGTGCAAAAAGTGCACCCACAACAACAAAAATATATCCAACAATATGTACAACAACAATAATATGCTCTACAACAACAGTATGCTCAACAACAACAACATGCTCTACAACAGTAGTGTGTTCAATAAAAATTACAATAACATGTTCAACAATAGAAAAAACAACAACATGTTCAACAACCATACGTTCCACAGTGAAAACAATATGGTTCACAACAAAAAAATGTGTCGCAACAACAACAACATATAGTGCAATTTCAACAATAGCAGTATGCACCAAGATATCAATAACAAGTTTCTCAACCATACTATGTGACACAAGGTCAACAATCTTCCACCCATAAATCAGCAACATATGGAAAATCCTCAACTATGTGCCAGACAACAAATGGTGCCACCAAAACCACTTCATTCGGTGTTGCAACAATTATTACAAAAAAATTACATTTAATTACCCAAGATCCACGGTGAACTAGCAGTTAAACCCACTTGGTGGGATGACAACTATTATCATCAAACAAAAGGACACATAACCAATTCCTGCTATCAATTAAAACATAAAGTCCAAGATCTCATTGATCAAGGTGTGATTGAAGTCGAACTCATCATGGCATCTTCCAATACCAACCATACCATTGTCACAAACCCTTTGGTGGATCATGAGAAGGGAAATGCCTCTACATAAAATTCAAATTCAAAGAATAATGTCAATTATACTCTAACTTGTAACCACCCTAATTTGGTCTACTACGACTAAAGACCCTATTTCCCCTAAGTGTGATCATACCCTCGATTATGTCCAAACGACTCTATTACTGCTTGGCATAATTCTTCAAATCAATTTATTTTCCTAAGGTGATCAAAATCAATAAGTTAATTTCTTTAGCCAAAATTAATAATCAATCAAATGCATGGCTAAATTGATTAATTTACTAGGAATTAAATAAAGTCCTAAATCATTTGCTCACTTGCAAAAGAACCAATCCCCTAGCTTGATTAATCTAATTAATTGGCTATAATCCTTTGATTATTAAAAAGCAATTAAGTTGTTTAAATAATTAAATTTCCTATTTTTGAATGAATTAAATAAGTTTAATTTATTTCATTAATATTCCTCTAAACCCACAACCTAACCCAACTCAACCACTTGGACCCTAGGTTCAAACCTTTCCCAACCCTTTCACCCTTGCTAAACATTCTTCTAATCCTAATCTAATTCTAACCCCCCCTTCCTAATGATGTCACATTCCATTAAGGAAGTGATTAGGGACTCAACCCACTTGAGAAAGTCAACTTTCTCAAGCTTGACTTCTCTAAGGATGAGCTTTCCAAGTTGAGACTTACTCCCTCCCATGCCTCTTAATGAATTTGATTAATGACCCTGTTATGCCCTGCATCCTCATCCCTACATTTTGTGTACAAAATGTTAGGTCCCCCTTTTGCTTTCTGCTTTTGGCTCTTGCCCTGTCTTTTCCTTTGTTTTCTTTATTTTCCTTCTCCAGGGTTTTCTTCCCCATGATGTGTTTTGTTTTGTTGGTCTCTCATGTCTCTGGGACCCGGTACCAGAGTTTGTCATCCTTTGTTGGGAGCCAGATTATAAACTCTGGGATTCTTTGCCATGATGTCTTCTTTCCTTAAGATGGTATCATCACATGGAATCCCTGGGCCCCGAGTCTGGATGTCTGTTTGTCCGAAGTCTACGCCAGGAAAGGTAACTTGCTTTTACCGCAGGTATAAATAGGAATTACCTATTACTTTCATATTTAACATGATTAAACACTTGAGAAATCAGAGTGATTTAAGAGTGATTTGCAGCAATTTAGTGATAATCCAGTGCTAACCATTCTGAGCATTTCTGAGAAATTGTGGGTAGATTGTAGTGACAAGTTGTGATAATTTGGTGATTGAAGCTATTCTAGAGCATTCGCAGTGGTTTCCTTTCCCTGCCCTTCTTCATTTTTAGGTTGGTGCCTTCTCTTCGGTTGGCTTTTCTGCTTTCTGGTTTTGTTTGGTTTCATGCTATCCCATTTTGGGTTGTTTCATCTTGTGTTTCTTTCTAGTTCACCGCACGTTGGTGGGTTAGCTCTACCAAAGGGTTGTCCACCCTCTATGCAGGTGTAGCATAGCCTGTAGGTAATGTAAAAGTTGTAAATATTCTATATATTGTCTTGTTTTTTGTAAATGTTTGCTCTGCACTATGTATATATGTGCATTTGGTGTATATATTATTATATATCTATCTGGTCTACATGTATCCCCCTTTGGCTCTTGTGTACATTCTGTGTACATCTATTTAGTAGGCTATCAAGCTCGTCATGCTACGTCTATTCTTGGTTTTGAGTTGCGAGCTCGCTCTGTGCAAAATACTGCCTGTTTGAAACTCGGCTCTCGGTCGGTTCCAAATAGGTGGTTTTCTCTCTCCTCCATAAACCAGCCTAATTTACATTTATTTCCCACACACACATTTAAAATTTGTCCAAGTGGCCTTCACTTTTCATGCATTCAGATAGTTGGTTTCACCGCCATCACCATAATTCCTATTTATTACTCACCTATGTGGCACCCACATGGGCCTGACGACTCACTTTTTGTGCACACCTACCAATGGTTACTTCCCCAGGCTCCAAGTCTCTTTCCGTCACCTATCCCATGTCCTTCTTTTGCTAAGTGTAGAATGCTTGGAGAAACCTCACCTTCCTAAATCCCCGGAGAGAATGAGTTGAAGAAACTAGCTATCCCCCTCGAAAATAGTCACATCTCCCCACTGAGCCCCGCACCATTGAGACCTGACACCCAGGTGCTTGGAGGCCCAAGGAATCTCAGTTCCCTGAACAACCTTTGCAGGTGAAGTTGGCTGGTACCCTTGGTACCTAGTGACAACTTAAGACTATTGGCAGACCCAGTCACCAAAGTCTTGTCAATAGAAACTGGCGCTAGAAGGAGGGCATGAACTCATCCCCCTCTCCAGATTTTGATTTTACACCTCCTGAGGGTTCCCCAAGCTATAGTTTTAGGAATCAAGCCTTTAGTGGGATTGGGTCTTTCTCCCTAGCAAAATTTGAGAGAATCCTTAGGTCGGCCCCAAACCCTGGAAGGTTTGTTGAACTCGAGCCTCCTGCTCGAACGAAATGCACCCCGAAAACCACACCAGCCACTATCATTTGGGGATCCAGCATACCTCAGAATATCCAAACTTCTTAGACAATCCTGGGAACTAGTGCTCAAACTACTCAAAATTTAGTTCCCGCAATGGTTGCATTCTTCAATAACACTTGGTCCCCTATGGGGACTTTTCTGGGTGTAATCAATGACTTACTGATGGGGAGATCACCTTTCTCCTAGAATCCTACTCTTTCTTAGGAATCTCACTTTGGACCCTATTCACTTTAGGATCCTCTAGACTCGCACTTGAGTCTCTTAAGGTTACTCTCAGACCATAACTGGAAGGATTTCTATACTCCCTCTCTCCTAGGTTTCCTACCCACCAAAATGCTTCACTCTCTACCTTATCTTCCTCTCCATGACTGAATAAAGTCATTCATGCACCTTCTCCTTCTATCTCTCTCTCCTACAAGTTCTCTAGCCAGACCATTTAGCTCGCCTAGGAATTGTCTACAATTCTGACTAGCCTCTTCTCAATCCCAAACACAAAAACAGAATAAAAATACATGAAGGATGCTTCTTGACGGTCACACTCCATAGGATGGATTATAAGAGTCAAAAAGCATCCATGAGACTTGATTGAATTCAAAATCCTACTCTACAGAAG
>MU225543.1:1316231-1369154 GCA_018584345.1 Thuja plicata
ATCTTGTATATGATTATGCTTGATCATTTACAAGGTATTTTATTAGTTGGTTCAGTAAAGATACATGACAAATCAGTGTCCACATTAACAAATACTGAGTTATCAGTCATCTTATAAGGTAAAACCTTCCTGAGCATCTGTGGAGCTCAAAAACGAAGAAGGATGTTGTTTAATCCTTAGCAATTAGGATTTTCTTGTCTCTGAACTGTGAATCAGGATTAAGAGGTAACAAGATTCAAACAAGTATATCAAGCAGTATAGTTCATACAAGAAAAATCCCTAACAAACACCATTGTCAGAACGTGGTCCGAAATGTAGGCCTTGGTGAAGGTTATGTACATTCAATGACAGGCCAGAGATCCGTTGGCCATTCAAATTGGGAATTTTGGGATTCTCAAGGCAACTTGTTTCCCATGCTTTGTAAAGTCACCAGAGCTTATTCTCACACTTTTAGCACACTACAACACATCTATCCAAGCTATTATGCTCATGGCCCTGAAGCCAACAAGGTACCCTACTCCCATGGTGTCCCTTGATCCTAATAGTTTCCAGAGGGGCTTGGGGGTTCCCCAATTTGATAGACTAGTTGTGGTCACCTGGTCGGATGCCTTGGCCCAATTCACTCAGTTGGAGGAGGCAGCCTATATATATATGAACACTCATTAGCTAAAGACCCCGAAGAGAGACCCCAAGAGAATGAAATTAGAGATCCCCAGGTCTAAATTTAAAGAGAGCATCTAGATGGGGATGATAGAATTATGTTAGGTCTTTAAGAAAAAACATGCCCGAGAGCTCTCCAGGCGGATGTATTAATTTCTATTGGGTATCAGCATAGGTGAAAAATACTTTGACTGGGCTACCATAATCTCAAACCATGTAGATTCCCAGTTCCTCCAATTGGCCAAGAAGAAGAAATCTTATATGAATTCTTACGTTCTCTGGGCCCTGGCAAACCAATGACCCCATACCAATGGGCTACTCACAGAGGGTGTACTTGGGATTAGCCCAGACCAAAAGACCCCTTAGGACCATTTCCCATCGATACAATGGGAGGTCAACTCCCCCAATTTTCGCCAGGTAAATGATGCCTTTGTTTACTACCACCTACTTACACCTACTCGGGATGCAGGGTACCGCCTGTCTACAGAGGCAATGAATTTGGTCTGGAGTTATGAACATTACTACATACAATTTCAATAACATACTTACATAAGGGTGACCAGCTTCTTTGAGGAGCCCTACTTGTTTCCCAAACATTGTGGGGACAAGATAATCCTCCTAGAGTATTGCAAGCAAATGATGGAGCTACATGCCTTCTTCACCTTGAAGAAGGTAACGAATATTCCATTCCCAATCACCTGTGGGAATTATTCATGCAGTTTGGCTGCTGCCAAAGAAGCAGATAATGAGCTTAAGAGCTATAGCCTAGCAGAATTTTACTTAGCACGGAAACATTTTGATCCACATGGAAAGATTGCAGTGGGACTTCCTCGAGCATCAGAGCCCCATCAATATCATATGGAAGACTTCTAGAAAGATTTCCAGGATGACATGGAATTCCAAGGGTGGCATTATGTTAGAATGACCATAAGAATGATGGAGAGATTAAAACTCTAGAGATTCCTAGAGGACTTCTTAGACACCGGCTCCATGGTAGATCCCCAATACAAGGAAAAGGGGATAGATAAATTGGCCCTTTTACCAGTGAATTGGGATGCCCAGGAAGGGCTCACAATTGAAGAATTCACTCACAATTTAGTGGAACACACCCACCTCTATTTTAAGAAGGTGTGCCCTAGGAGTGTCCGCCGGGCAGCCTAGCCGATACCAAAGTTAACTCCAGGGGCTGGGACTTCTTTGTAGGGAGTAGATAAAAGAAAAGGAATAGAGACAACTTCAACCTCTCAAGAAGTCCCCATCAAAGAAAAAATAAAACAATACATAGTAGCCTCCCAGAAAATGTAGAAGACTCTGATCTCATGGATGGCTACTCTGGTTCTTATGGCCAGACCAACTCGTCCCCCATCCTCCCCTTCACTAGCAGCCTTGATGGTTAAGGCAATAGGGGTGGATTCAATAGAGAAAGTAGAAATAAGAGATGCAGGGCCACCCTTGAGCACCAGGAGAAGGAAGAGGCTTGAACCAAAGCCCAAGAAAGATCCAAAGCTGGGGATGCCCTACATACCTCAAGTTGAGATTCTCTCCTCTAAATCCCCAGAGCCAGAAAGGGAACCAAAACCTGTCAATGTCCCAGCCAACCCTCCTCCATAGGATGCGTTCGATGATGTTTTTGAAACCAACGAGTTCAAGAATCTATAGGGGGACATCGAGCAGATGGAGGCTAAAGTCCCAGCACAAGAGGAAGCTCTGGAATAAGAACCTGTGCAAGAGCAGGAGGAGCAGATGGAAGAGGAGAAGGAGATAGAGAAATAAATTTCCTCTAAGGTCCTAGAGATACAAGTTACAAGAGTGGACCAATAGAAGCAAAGTGAAGAGGTGGCATCTGCTGAGGGAACTAGACCTACGAGAGCAACCGTAACCTCAGCCACCATGTTCCAAATGCCACTCCCCAGAGTGACCTTTGGGAAAGTAATAACTATGGCCCAAACATTAAATCTTGGCCTGATACCTCCCCCATTGCCAAAGGATATACCCATGGAAGAATAAATCCCGATGACAGAGGCTGAGGAACAAGAAGAATGACAAGAGGAAGAAACCCCCAAGACAACCAATGAGGGCCCAGATAAAATAGTAGATGCAGAAAACAAGGCTGAAGAAATAAATGTCACCAGGGAAGACGTCGTCAATGAGGTAAGGGGTGCAGAGGAGGAGCCAGACGAGACTCACACCACTAAGGAGAAATAGAAGCAAGATACTAGGGAAGAACTTAAAGAATAGACTTTGGCAAATAAGCCACCCCTATCACCTTATTCATTAGTTGAAAGAAAGAAAAGAAAAGCTCCATCCACCCTCAGAGCTCATCTCTCCCTGGTTGAGATGATGTCTTAGGTCCAAAATCCCCCAAAGGCAAAGAAAGCCTAGACGGTTCATACTCTTCAAATTGTGTCGGGCAGAGAAACAGTTGTGGTTGTAGAAACACCTCCCCTAGATGCTAATGAGGCAACTGCCAAAGCTAGAGATTATGATATCACAGAGATATCACTGAGAAAAAGAGGAAAATAGGGTGAGGTGAACCTATTAAAAGAGGTGACCAGAGCCATGGAGGCTCGATATGAAAAAGAGGCCTAAAGGCTCAAAGTAGAAAGGAGAAGACAACAAACCTTATGGGGTTGTTGACAGAGTTGGCTCAACCTATTAGTGCCATCCCTCTAGAGGCCTCTAAGTCTAATGCACCATTACCAAAGAGTGACATAAACTCCCTACAAGCAATGAAGAAAAAGGCCCAAGCGGTCGATGAGTGGGTCACTCTACAGATAGGAAACACCTGGCGCTTCTTGGTATCCACCCTCCCAAATTTTTATGCTTCCCAACAGGTTCTACATTAGACAAAAATTATTATCAACCTGTGGGAGGGTGATATGGAAAATTATGAAGCATGGAAGGTAGAACTTGAAGAAATCCTCAGGCTTGGGGAGGAAATGGTTTTTGAGTCTGGGATTCTGGGAGAAGAATCATTCAATTTTGTGAAAACCCAACACTCCAGACTTGACCTCACATTGGAGGTGCTCAAGAAACTAGTAGGGGTTTTGTATGATAAAGTCAACTCAATCCAATATTCTTCAAATATGTATAAGGCTTTTGTCATGAAGGTCTCCGGAGCTAACCCATTCAGCACTAACACATGCACGCTGGAGGAATACATTTTGGGGAAGTTTGATGAACTAATAGAGTCAAGATATCAACCCCCATAGGGGGTGGATGGAACTCAAATGGCAAGGCTAACTCCCATGATCCTTAGTGGTTGTGATGTGGCAAAAATGGTTGATGAATTTAAGAGGAATGTTCTAGAGCTAGGGGAATATATCAAGGTGGACAAATACCGGTGGTTCGGCCTCAAAGAGATTGACGAGGATGGAATCTCCCACCTCCTCTAGACCTTCAATGATAACAAGAAACAATAAATTTTCTCCAGGGATTGGAGAAAACCTTAGCATTTTGTATTCTTTATTCTTTTAGAACACAAATTTTTGGATCATGGAGTCCTGGATCCTACATTTTTGTAGTCTTTCGGTGATCTGTGTCCCGGTCCCTGAGGCTAACCAGTCACTTTCAAGCAGTTAATAAAGGTTGTCTAAGGTTTTCAAAGGATAGATAGCTATATCAAGGCATGTTGGATCAGCCATGGGCTCTCTGAAATATGATCTTCTCGAGGCACCACTCCAGATATACACCTAGCATATTGGAGATAGGGCACTGCATTTCCCATTTATGAGGCATGTAGCCTCGATCCCTGGGGGGTCAAATTTATTCCTTTTCTTTCTCGGCTCTCTTCTCAAAGCCAATTCTTCCACTCCACCTTCTTGTCTCATTATTTTGACATGGTAGGCCTATTCCATCTTAGGGCCTTTTATAGAGTGGTGCAGGTAGTACTAGCCACCAAATAATATATTTTATTGTATAGTATAATGTAAAATAGGGTTAGGGTTAGGGTTAGATGTAAATGTGTATAAATAGTAAGTCTGGCCCTTTTCTAAGGGTCAGTGAAATTGATGATTTTGCAGTCCATAGTAATAGAAGAGTATTTTAATTTCAAGTTGCAGAGCTTAATACTCCTTAGTCTTTAAGCATTCAGTAGTTAGATGCTCCCTTGGAGCCACCATTGTATCACGCACCAGTGCTGGTTGGAAGAAATATTAATGAAGAAGGGAGAGTTCTTGCAATGATGTTGTTTGCATTCAATCTTCTGAGTTAATGGTATTTTATGTTTTATGTTCTTCATGTCTTCTACTCTGATATTAAAATAGATTAATGACCTCTTTTCCCTTGCTACTGATGAAATATGAACTTATGGTTGTGTACTTCTTCGGTATTTAGTGTAGTGTATCTGAGTATTATTGATGTATTGAATATTTAGACATAACTATAGGTAGATGAGACACTTCTAACCCTACAAGATGTTATTCAGTTTATTTTCTAAGTGTAGAATTCTTGGAGAAACCTCACCTTCCTGAATCCCTGGAGAGAATGAGTTAAGAAACTAGCTATCCCCCTCAAAAATAGTCACATCTCCCAACTGAGCCCTGCACCGTCGAAACCTGACACCTAGGTGCTTGATGGCCTAGGGAATCTTAGTTCCCTGAACAACCTTTGCAGGCAAAGTTGGCTGGTACCCCCGGTACCCAGTGACAACTTATGACTGTTGGCAGACCCGGTCACCAAAGTCCCATCAATAGACCCCTTAATGGATATTCCCTCTTTCCCATCCCTCATTAATTCCCAAGGCATTAATGGCTCTTACACTCCATTAATGACCTTAGGGGCTCCATTAATGAACCTTTTCTCCCCTCTCTCTCTCCCAATCTTCTATAAATTGAAGAGGTTTGGAGCTCATAATAAGCCTTAATTTTTGAATAGTAGTGTTGTTATGCCAAGATTTTGAAGGAATCTCAAAGCATTTTTATGCTACCCATTCCTTCATAGCTTCATGAACACTTCATAGTTACTTTCATGCATGGTTATAATGCTCATTTTTAGACTAATGTGCATTCTTAATAATCAAATAGTTGTTTTAAACTTGAATCATTCATGCTAGGTTGTTTATGTCACTGGTATTAGCATAATCTAAGGGTTGTTATGTTATTTACTACACTCATCTTAGTTAGAAAGAAATAGGTCGATGTTAGGCTTTGATATGCTCACTAACCTTTTTTTATCACTAATAGAATGACTTATTGAAGTGTTGTGTCATAGGTAACAGGTGCAACATTTGACACACACATTTTTGGCACCCACCGTGGGGCCCATTTTTCAACTTAGTCCCATTTTCTAATCATTTCTCTTCAATTTGTCTTCCCAATTTTTAGGTCGAGGTCCGTATCTAGTTCCAAAAACTAGTATCAGGTGGATTTGCTTGCATCATGACTTCCTTGTCCATATCATGGTTTTCTAGGCTCGCATATAGGGTTTCCTGGATTGTATTCAGTTTTGGCTCGTATCTAGTAACCACAAGTCTGTATCTGGTAGCATAAGTTTGCATCTAGTTTCCTTCCTCGCATACTGGAATTTCTAGCTTACATCTGGTTAAAATTATTGTGATCTTCATTTTCTAAATTCTAACACTTAACCACTTGTGTTTCTTAACATCTTAAAACATCTTAACAAGTGATTGCAGGTTCTATTCAGGGCTCGGAAGACATTACTAATGTGTGTGATCGTAGGATTTTTTAGTTGTTTTCAAATACTAACCCCTTTCAAATTTTTTCAAACTTAATACCTTTTCTTCATACTTGCTAAAACAACCAGATAATATGCTCTTTTCCTTTTGAGGAAAATCAAAAAGTTGGATGTTGTTTTCTCATTTATGATGAAAATTAAGGGTAAATGAATAAGCAATCACATCGCTTAATTCGATTTGGGAATCAGAAACTAAACAACTCAAAGCACTAAATTTGTGGGATAAATGAACAAGATCAATCATATAATTTCTTTTGGATCAGTAATTGGACAAAAACAAAGCATTTAAATATTGTGGGATAAATGAACAACTACATTGTATAACTTCTTTTAGGACACAAAAATTGAACAAGAAAACTCATTAAAAATTGCGGTTAATTGAACAAGGCAAATCTATTTTCAAGCATCTTGTTTTCATTAAATAGGAACATCTAAATTAGGCACAACATTGCTTGAGGGAATGAACTATTTGATTGGTTTTATTTTAGGAGAAAATGGCTTAGATTAGGAAAGTATGCTCTTCTTCTTTGGAAGAATAAGAAATCCAGACATCTAAAGCTCGTAAATCCTTTGTATGCATATTTAATAGTAGAGGGCCTGTCGGTTGAGGAAAAAATCTCTCGGGAATGACCCAAGTGAGGATAGGTTTTATGCCAACCCTTCCAACTCACTATAAATAACTGCTTCTTCGTAGGCTAAATCTTTGGAAGATGGAGCCGATTTTGTTCATGGAATTTTGACATCATTCCTTCAACATTCTTGGTTATGTGTAGAGTAGAGCCACTTGAATCTTGCTTGCGAGACTACATATATTTAGGTACTCATAGGGTTATACGCCTCAACTTTGCCTTGTGCAATTCTATGGGGGATAGTTTTGAATGGATTGCCCAATAATAGACAACACTTAAACTAAAAGAATTCTTGATTCACCCCCAAAAGGGTGATAATCTTTGTGCAAGGCAAAAAGTAATTTCCCCAAGACACTCATCATATCATGCCCTCACTTTCTTTTGGAATCAGCTAATACAACATCATTACTGGAGCCATTGCGTTCTTGGTGATGGTTGTATTCTGATTAGCATTTGAGTGTGTGCCTAAGTCAAACAAGCAAAGATTTTCATCTTCTACCTAGAGAATAGGGACAAAATGTCTGTCTGTTTCACCTCCTTAACAATGCAATGCTATTTGATTTGTTCAAAAATCCATTAAGAAGATAAGCTCCTTGAAACAAGCAATAAATCTCAAAACCCAGAGTACAAGTGTTTTTCATGCACTACAACACCTCCTAAACGCAATCTAGAAAAAAGAAAATTCACGCACTTCAAAAACATACTTTCTAGAAATCAATCAAAATCTGACAGTCCATCATAAACTTGTATCTTGGATTTCCTAGTTCGTATCTAGTTTCCTGAGTCACATTTGGTCAGCATTATGTTGCATTTAGGATCTTGGTTCACATCTGGTATCAAGATCCACATCTGGGGCATCATAGGTTAGTATTTAGGGTTTCCTGGGTTGTATCTAGAGGCTCGCATCTGGGATAGTGATCACTTACAGACCTACTTCTTAGAAAATCTTAGTTGATTAGGATACCCTTTTGGCTCTTTAGCTAGTTCTTGTTGTCTTTTTTGGTCTCCCTATTGAAGTTTTAGAAGTTTTTCAAAGGTCTACCTTGCATGCTTAGTCAATTTTTCAAAATCAGTTCAATACATGTGGTCTACCCACTTTCTACCAACAACTTGGTTCCTAGCTCACTATCAGGGAAATCTAACCCTCTAATGCTAGAATCATTTATGTCCACCAACAACAAACAGTTACTTTTACCTAGACACACCCACTTGCACGGTTTGAAACTCTCACTCACACTATTAAAAACATTGACAAAGTTGAGAAACAACTTCATGGTTAACACTAGACACAACAAGAACACATCTAAAGGATCAAAAGTACCTCCTAAAACACCACACTTTCAAGGGGAAACATCTTTTAGTTCCCTACTCAATCTAGACTCTCCACAAATGGATAGTGACACTCATAGATAGAGTGAGGCTTTTGAGGAATATAACAATGGAAAACACAAAATTCCAAAAGATACAGATGAGGAAGAAAAACCCACGTTTGACCATCCTTTATTTGAGTCTAGCAGTGAGAATGAAATCACTAACAAAGAATATGAAAAACTCAAATAGAGCAAGATATTCCATAAAATAATGGAAAAGATGACTGACAAGGATAAAGAGAAATTATTCCTCCATCTAGCATCCACGAGTGTCAAATTACCTAAGGATTACAATGTGGAACAACCCAAAGAAAAGGAGGTACCAACTCCTATATCTATTCTTGCCAAACAACTAACATTGATGCAAACAAAGCTTACAAATCTCAAACAAGAGAAGACTAAACCAAAATCACCATACTCTTTGGACTCCATTTGTCCATTCCCCTTTGATAAGAGTATTACTATGACCCCGTTTCCTCCTAATATGATGAGACCAAAGTATGACAAGTACACAGGAGAAATTGACCCACATGATCATGTGAGGGAATTTTGTGCTCTGAGCATAGAATACATGCACGAACCTACATACCTCATGCGACTATTTCTAGGAAGTCTAGGAGGTAATGTCATGGAGTGGTTCTCAAAACTAAACCCTAAGGTCTGAACATTTGAGGAGCCGATTCAACGCTTTATCCAACATTACTCCTATAACATACAACATGATGTGACCATGATGGACCTATGTAATACCAAATACAAGACTGGTGAATCATTTACACACTTCCTACAAAGATGGAGGAAGATCTTTGTATGATATTCAAGGGCCATTCCCAAATCAGAGAAGATAGAGATCTTCGTTAATAACATGGTGCCTGAATTGAACTACGCATTAAAAATGCAAGACTCACCAAGCTTTGACTGAATGATTAAGAGTTCCCTCCAGATTGAGGAAGTCATGGTCAAAAGGGGGGAGATCACCCTTCAAAATGAAAACAAGACCAACAACTCTAGCTCCAAGCCTAAATGGTGGAAGCAAAACAAGAATGTTGTTAATGACGGAGTAGTTGAAACCTCTAACATTAATCCTAAACCCAAGGTGTTCAATCTAACCAATAGTATGTATGCAAGAAAAGATGCCAAGGTCATGACCCCCATACCCAAAACAAACAATAATAATATAAAGGGTTGGACATGGACTTCAAAACCTCAAATAACTTTCACTCCTTTGGGAGAACCTCTCGAGACTATTTTGAAGACACTATTGGATAAAAAAGTTCTTACTATCCCAAATTCCAAACCATGGGAGCCAACAGTTAAACCAAGATGGTGGGATGATAATTCCTATTTTGTCTTCCATAAAAACAAGGGACACAAGACTAATAATTTCCTTAAACATAAACATGTCATTCAAGACCTCATTGAAGGCGGTAAGATCAAAGTGGATGGACACACTACCAATGAGGATCATACAACATTCAATAAACCATTTCCTAATTATGAAAAAGGAGAAACATCTAAAGGGAAAGGTAATGAATTCAACTACACCTATTCCAATAATGATAATGTGATCAATATGCTAGACATTAAGACTAAATCAATTAATATGGTCACAATCAAAGGTCTTTTGTCTCACTCAAATGTCATAACATGGAGCCAAGTGTAGGTCATGATCAAAGGACCCCCAAAACCAGCATCAACGTCCAATGTTCCCACCATTACTATCCCCAAACTAGTAGAAAAACATGTGGTTACTATTTCTAGAGAAAAATATGACTTGGTAGATCAATTGCAACAAACCCCTACCAAAATTTTCATTTTTGAGTTGCTCAAAATATCCATAGTACATAGGGAAATCCTAGAACAAGCTCTACATGCTACTAACATCCCAAAGGATATTGATATAGATAAATTCCAAGTGACGGTCAATCACATCTCAATGCCACATTATCTCTCCTTTTCTGAAGAGGATGATAAGTCATTGACACATCCACATAATCAATCCCTCCATATCAAAGTCCTCATTCATAAAACCCATGTTAGACGCATGTCGATAGATGGAGGCACAAGATTGAATATCTATACACTTGATCTAATCAAGAGACTGGGTCTCTCAAAACAGACAATTGACTCTACAAGAAAAATAACTATCAAAGCTTATGATGAGGAAGAAAGATCCTATAAAGGTCTTATTTTTCTACCTATCCGGGTTGGACCAATTGAGAGGAATTTCGTTTGTCAAGTTCTGGATCTACCCCTAGCCTACAATATCCTATTGGGGAGACCATGGACTCATAAAATGCAAGTTGTGCCATCCACTTACCACCAGTGCATAAAGTTCCCACATAATGGGGTGGAAGTGATGATTCCTACAGATGCTAACTACACTTGTAACAATAATAAAGCTGGTAGTATGATCCCGCATAACAAGGAGGCTATGGATATGATTGCTCATGAAACTACCAAGGAAATGGTTATGAAGAGTTTTGGAAAAACTATAAAACTTGAAGAAACAGGTATGGGAGAATACAAGCTGGACCTAACTCCCTCACTAACAGAACTTCTAGTTTCACCAAGATCCTATGGAAAACCTTCCTCAACATTCACACCTACTACATCCAAGGAGCCAGAAGTACACAAATAAATTGGCATGATAAAGGCATCCACATCTTCTTTAGATAACATAGAAGAAAAAGCAGTCTTGGACTAGCTTTACAAAGGATAACTGGTAGAATCTAAGGTCAAACATGTAGAGATATCCCTAGAACAGTATGGCAAGGGATATGATTTCCTCAAACAAATAGGATACAAAGGAAAGGGACCTCTAAATGACATATGACAAGGGCTTATTGAGCCTATACCCATGGAGTTTCAAAATACTAGAGACAAAATAGGACTGGGTTTTAATACTAAAACTAATAAACCCACTTCAAAAGGCAATCCAAACTCAGATAAAGGGAGTGATGAAATAGACAAACTAGAGCAGTGGTCCTATGAAAGATTATTACATGTTGGCACAAAGGATCCCAACTACCAAGGAGAATGCTATGTACCCAGCTTTGAGGTACCACAAGATCTTTACACCCCTTTGTTAGCACAACCTCCCATTCAAGAGGTAGGAGACACAACAACGGTTGGTCTAGAGATATAATTGATAGCAATAGTTACTCAAGACACACCCCACCAACAAGATTTACATCCTAACTAGGGGAAATTGGTCATGGTTTCACATATCCTTGGTCTACCCCACTTTGATCCATAGGTAGCTAAATGGGTACATCAAATAACCATTATTGAATACTTAAGCAAATCCTATGATGAGGTCACCGAATCTCATGATTATGAATGGGATGAGCTATCTATCACCACTAAAGATATTGGAATAGATACAATTCACATGTTTGTGGCACCCTCATCTCCTAGCGAATAGCCTAACACTACTCCCAATGACACTGATAATCCTGAAGCAGAAGAAGAGTTCCTTCCCCTGATCATTGATGAAGAAACTGGTGATTACATAAGTCTAGAAGAATTTTAGAGGCTACAAGAAAGAAGCCTCCTTTTACAGAGAGATGATGATGAGATTTCCACTGATGAGTCACTAGAGTTTGGTCTGCATATAACTAACAATGACCCTTTTAATGATGATCTCACTCTTATTGATCTAAACATTTAAGAAATTAACTTAATGGAACATGTTATGTCGGTTAATGGTCTTGATGCTAGCACGATGTTGTGTTTCCCAGAGTCTGCCTCCCTATCATTGATACTTCTAGACCTAATTGATTGGACTGAAACTAATCCTACTCCTATCCTTGACTTTGCCAATGACTATACCCTAGCTTGCTATCTCAATGCTTGTGAACCGTATCCCTCTTCCACCAATGCAAGGAGTGAGAGTATGTCACAAGAGGATATCAAGCTTCTCAGTCAAAAACTAAAAAATAAAAAGAAAAATAGGACTAATAGTGAAAACCACTTTGTGGCAATATTAGATCCCAAAATAGTAAAAAGAAAAGACGTATCCAATGGTGAAAACCTCTCAGAGGCACCAAAGGATGGGATTCTTGATATCCTCCCTGAACACTTTCAGGAAAGGTCTTCAGTACTAATTGAACCAACATAGAAAATAAATTTGGCCATTGTTGAAAATCCTCAAATAGTCCACCTTGCACAATCTTTGTCTGAAGAAGAGAACACACAGTTCACAAAATTCCTGAAAGAGAAGAAGATCAACTTTGCATGGTTTTATACCGATATTCCAGGGCTAGATCTTAATCTAATCATGCACCACTTATCTATAACTCCTAGGATCAAGCCTGTGAAATAAAAACTTAGAAAGATGCATCCTCATGTTGCATTATTAGTAAAATTAGAGCTAGAGAAGTTGTTAAAAACTGGATTTATCAGAGTCATTGCCTATGTAGGATGGATCTCCAATGTGGTCCCCATGTCTAAAACTGATAAATCTATCAGGATCTGCATGGACTTCAACGACTTAAACAAAGCATTTCTAAAAGATGACTTCCCTCTACCTAACATTGACATGATCATAGACCTCATAGTAGGCTACCAGATACAAATGGAGCTGCTAGAGGTGGCATGGACCCCTCTAATTGCTAAGCCAACTATGAAAAGGAAGGTGCTCTCTGATCCTCTAGAACTACTGCATTATAAAGGGCATAATAATATGTGGCCCTCTGTCCCTGGTGAACTATTGTTCGAGCATGTGCATCTCTCTCAGCTCTAAGCATATCACCCTTCCTATCCCTCTTCGCTCTCAGACGCTTGAGCTGTGTATCCCTATCTTCTAGTAAGGCATCTGTAATAGTGATCCAGGCCTCTAACACTGTGATCCTGGCTCAGAGCTTCTCTCTCTCTCCTGTTCACACCTAGAAAGATGATCTCCATCTATACCTGTATCCTGGCCTTGAGTCCTATCCTTTCCCCTATCTTGTGGTCTATCATGTGACCCCCACTTCCTTTATCTCTACTGATCCCTCTGAGGGGCTACAAATCTTAATCTCGTACACCTACCCTCTCCACTACCACTAGCACCACCTATATCAATGACCACACCACCACCACCCCTATCATCTCCATCATCACCATCATCTGGACCATCTCTCCTACCATCCCATCCTCCATCTCTCCCTTTACCTCTCCTCCCAGGTGCCCTCTCCCTCTATACACCTCCTCAACCTTGGGCAGGCTAATCATCGGCATCATCATAATCCAAAGGGTCCTCTATGTGAGGAATGACCTCCTCTGGTATAGTAAATCTAGGGAATCGATTCTCCTACATCTTTTCTATGCATCCTTGGGTACAATCTACATCAATCAAATCAAGGTGCTAGTCCTAGTCTACACCTACCATGTCCTAGATATCTTGATGGGCAGTCTCATATAATAACTATGCCCCCATGACCATGTCTCATCTCTAATACATGCATAGATGGTGGTATCATCACTCTAGCCCTATCTCTGACCATACTATCACAGCACCCTAGAAGGAAAAAATCTCTCAATCACATATCAGGTATGGTCGATAAGGTACTTGCTCTTAAAAATAAAGGGGATCTGCCCCTATCAGTGACCCACTCCTCACACTCTAGATAAGGTGCCATACTACTATAGTGAGATCATCCAAGAGGCATCTCCAATACTCCACCTTGCCTAGATAGGGATGTTGTATCAAACCTGCATACATATATACAAAAGGGAGCTAAGGTGCCTATTGCCCCACTATGATGGGTCATGTGACTAGGATGTGCTCCCAAGCCCATATCTGTAAGAACAATACTCCTACAGTCATCCTCCTAGTGTACTAGTACACTATCTCATGTAACTCCCTATACATTTGGCTAAAGATATAGGGCCCCCAAGAAAATCTATGATGGTGTACTACCATCAGCTCTAGCATGTCGACCCAACCGACAAGAAACCTGTGCTAACCCCTATTTGGAATTAGAATGCTACCAATCAAACTTGCAAGGTACACTTGTAAATGATCATAGTGATCACACATATAATCCCATGAAATATGTCTTTGTGTGATTGTATCATCAGCAAAGAATCTCTGCGTCGCCCCTATGGCCACTATAGAGGTCAACTCAAAGCGCACCTCGCACCCCATTACTAGAACACACAAGATCCTCCATACATCCTCAAGAGTCATATTCATCTCCCTAGTTGGTAGGTGGAAGATTTTGTGCTCCAAATTCCATCTCTTAGCAAGCACAGTCAACAACCCTCGATTTACCCTGATGTCGGGTAAATCAATTAGATATCTCAATCCATAGTGGGCTACTATGTCTATCTCCTTGTCAATGAGCTGACTGTCCAGAGCCATGGCACCGTTTGGATGTGGTCCTCTAAAGGACACTACATCAAAAAGGATCTATACACCAAGAAAAATATAGGTTCAAAGATACATCAGTACTCTATCTATTTGCAAAAATGAAGACAACAGAATTAGCTAAGTACTCAAGGACAGTAAAAGTGATCGAACTTCAAAACAATGGAAAAACCTAAGTCTAACTTCTAGATACAACTCTCAATGACCGGGTGTGATCCAATTTACTAGATTCGATCTTGAAAATGCAAGATGCAATGGGGCATATGGGGTGCGATCCAGGATTTACAGGATGCAACACAGAAAATAGGGTACAACCCTAAAATAGCAGTGTATGACACAAACCTAATTTCTTGCTAAAATAATGCCTAAGACTTGATAAACTAGGTACGATCCAAAAATTATGGATGTGACCCAGAATCTGGTTATCATGGGGTGCGGTCTAGGAAACCCCAGATGTGATGCACATTTTTGACATGCAATCCAGAATCCCGGATGCGACGCAATTTTTAAACACATATAACTATTGCTAGAAAGCATGAAAAAGTGAAATGCTGAATTGACAAGGTAGGTTTTCAAGTACTTACTAGTGGTGCGTACTTGGCTAGCCGATGGTATTGCCAACTAAGCTCAAAATTATGTTGTCACAATGGTAACACCATCTTCTCTACAGAGCTCTGAATTTACTATGAGTGAATGTAAAAATGAATAGTGAAAAGGTAATTTTTGACATATATATTAGACTTTTGAGCATTCCATAGGCTCCAAAATTTCTTCCACACAACTACTACTCTATTTTCATTCTCCCATTGATCTATCAAGAATGAAATCGAATGTGACTACACCGTTCTATGCTATACAGCAAAAAAATTTGTCCAGTCCCAAAAATGTAGAATTGCTCCGTGGGTCCTAAAAATGAAATGCAAGCTTCATATTGACAATTTTATGAGTTCTATATCATCACAACATACATTATTCATCATATGTCTTGGTCAGACATCATTTTATTATATGCAAAATTCACACTTTTGTGTCATTAACTTGGTAATTTTGCATTTTCTCTAAAAATGCATCCTCTTTTATTCTACTGGATTCCTTCCCAGTTCAATCAATCACTTCGAGTGATATATCCTTTTTCCAGATGGATTTTCTTCTTTTCCCATTTGATTTCGTTCCTGACGGGGCATGATCACACTATCATCAATTAAATTTTTTCTTGAAACAACATTAAAATGACTTTGTTATCAAACAAACTAGGGGCATAACAGTTTCCTTGACTAAATCAAAATTGTTGGATAGAAAGCTTTGGTTCTCATAAGATGGATATCTTGTGTTTCCTCATTTTAAAAGATTCTTATTAAGCTCCTGACAGGTTCATACTGGCTTTTGGATGAAAACCAAGTTCAAAAATAGTATTATCAATTTTGGATGACAACCAAGTTTAGAATTGATATCTTTAAGATCTTTTATTGATCTTTGGATGACAATCAAGTTCAAAATCAATACTATCAGTTTAGTTTGATCAAGTGTGAGACTGATCTCATCAACATTTCATTCGACAACAAAGAATGGAATTCTCAATCTTTCTGAAGTCAACAAAACTTTCTTTGAATCAATGCATTTCTCGCACATCAATTCAAAGAGGGGAAAATGTAACCACCCTAATTTGGTTTGCTACGACTACAGACCCTATTTTCCCTAAGTGTGATCATACCCTTGATTATGTCCAAATGACTCTGTTACTACTTGGCACAATTATTTGAATCAATTTAACTTCCTAAGGTGATAAAAATTACTAAGTTAATTGCTTTAGCCAAAATTAATAATCGATTTAATACATGGCTAAAATGATTAATTTACTAGGAATTAAATGAAGTCCTAAATCATTTTCTCACTTGCAAAAGAACCAACCCCCTAGCTTGATTGATCTAATTAATTGGCTATAGTCCTTTAATTATTAAAAATAAATTAAGTTGTTTAAATAATTAAATTTCCTACTTCTGAATGAATTAAATAAGTTTAATTTATTTCATTAATATTCCTCTAAACCCCCAACCTAACCCAACTCAACCACTTGGACCCTAGGTTCAAACCTTTCCCAACCCTTTCACCCTTGCTAAGTATTCTTCTAATCCTAATCTAATTCTAACCCCCTTCCTAATGATGTCACATTCCATTAAGGAAGTGAATAGGGACTCAACCCACTTGAGAAAGTTAACTTTCTCAAGCTTGACTTTTCTAAGGACCAACTTGCCAAGTTGAGCCTTACTCCTTCCCATGCCTCTTAATGAATTTCATTAATGACCCCTTAATGGATATTCCCTCTTGCCCATCCCTCATTAATGCCCAAGGCATTAATGGCTCTTACACTTCATTAATGACATTAGGGGATTCATTAATGAACCTTGTCTCCCCTCTCTCTCTCCCATTCTTCTATAAATTAAAGAGGTTTGGAGCTCATAATAAGCCTTAATTTTTGAATAGCAGTGTTGTTATGTCAAGATTTTGAAGGAATCTCAAAGAATTTTTATGCTACCCATTCCTTCATAGCTTCATGCACACTCCATAGTTACTTTCATGCATGGTTATAATGCTGATTTTTAGACTAATATGCATACTTAATAATCAAATAGTTGTTTTAAACTTGAATCTTTCATGCTAGGTTATTTATGTCACTGGTATTAGCATAATCTAAGGGCTTTTATGTTATTTAATACACTCAGCCTAGTTAGAAATCAATAGGTCGATGTTAGGGTTTGATATGCTCACTAACCTTTGTTTATCACTAACAAAATGACTTATTGAAGTGTTGTGTTGCAGGTATCAGGTGCAACATTTGACACACACAAGACCAGCCATGATTATACCATCAACTGCTTCTTTGAGTCTGATACATGTGTGTCCACTTTGACCTTCCAAGATAGTAACCCTCAATGGGCAGTCACTACCTATCATACCAAGATTACTGTTCCTAGTGCACCATCTAAACCAAAGGTACCTTCTAATTATAATCTTATCGACCATCTTGGTAATACTCATGCCTTGATATCTATCCTTGATCTACTATGCACATCCCCCTAGCACAAGGAAGTCATTGACAAAGGTTTGAAAGAATCCATTGTTTCAATTGACATTGACACTAACCAATTTAGGCCATGATGGGGCACTTCTCTGCATCCCAACATTTCACATTTTCAAAAGATGATGTTCCACACGACCCACTTGGCCATAATGATCCCCTTCATCTTGAAGTCTTTTTCCATAATTCCAAAATAAGGGGATTCATGATAGATGGTGGAGTAGGACTTAACATCTGTACCTTAAAGTTTGTCCTTGATCTTGTCTACAATGAGAGTGAGATTAATTGCTCCAGGAGAATCACAATAAAGGCATATGATGAAGCTAAACATCCTTTCAAAGGAGTCATCATACTGCCCATCAAAATTGGTCTAGTTACTAAAAACACATTGTTGCAAGTCTTGGTTCAAGACTTTCCCTACAACATGATCTTAGGATGCCCATGGATCCATGCCATGAAGGTGGTTCCCCCACGTACCATCAATGTCTGAATTTTTTTCATAATGGATTTGAGATCACTTTCCCTGGTGATCCTAACCCTTTCCAATTTTGTGCTAATTTGAAAGAAGGGCCCACACAACAGGTTCCTACAAACAGTGAATATACCCCATCCAATTCTTCCAAATATGTTGATGCAGCCACCCTTGAAAAAATGGTCAAAGGAAAGATGAAGATTGAAGATAAATGTTGTGGAGAGTATATAATGGTGCAAGCCTTTCACATTGGGAAGCTTCCCCTCTCTCCAAAGTCATATGGTAAACCAAAATTGTTGCAAAAACAACCACCCAAGACCACCATGAAACTTATGCCCTCACCTATATTCACTAGGTGGGGAGGTTTGCATTAGGAACATGTATATGACAATGCATGCAGTTGGATCTTCAAAGACAAACAAAAATAGGAACAAGAGCTCACAAAGATACCCATTGAAAGATAAGGGCCCAGGTCCACACTCATGTAGAAAAAATGCTATGATTTCCATAGTGGTCTTTGAATACACAAGCAAGGGATTCTTGAACCTATTACTTCAAAAGGTCATCCTCCTGATTTAGGAATTTGATTTAAACCATTACAAATTGGCTCTTCGAATGCTAAAATGGCCTCATATAAAAACATAGATGTTTTGAGCGGTGACAAGGCATCTGAGGTTCCCCATTCTGAAACTACCCATTCCAATGAGTGGGAATGAATGTCCTATTCCTCTAGTTCCTACTACCTTGACCATGTCTTTCCTGGGCTTGATGACCCACCAATCGAAGACAAACATGTTAACACAATACCTCCTCCAATAACTTGTCCTAATCCTTGGGCTCAAATTTTTTGGGATCCGAGTCCTGAACCATTAGAGAACCAAGTCTCTGACTTTGTAGACACTAATATTTACATCTTTTCCTTTACCTCTGGCCTTGAAAAAATTTACACTACTAATGATGAAATCCCCCTAGTTTACCCTGAACTTATTGATTGGGATGAGCAAGGATCACCGATCTTAGATTGCTTCAAAAATGATGAAGCAATAGAAGAATTCTTTGAGCTCTGAGAGGACATGCCATCTAGCAGCCACAAAGAAATATTCTATATTGACCTTGTTGCTACAACATATTCTGGGGACTCAACTCCACCTTCCAGTTCAAAAAGTGAAAATGATAAAATAAAAAAAGGAAAAAATGAAAGAAATAGGTCCTCTGGTGAAAACCGAAAGGCGCTAGTTGACAATGCAAAAATAAAAATAAAGGATGTATCCAAGGGTGAAAACCTCCTTGAGGTGCCCAAGGATGGAATATTGTACATACCCCCTCTAAAGGAGAAGTCAGCATTTCTCATTGAAATGACTGAGGAAATCAACTTGGGAACGCCAAACAATCCCAAAAGAAAACACTTTGTAGCATCACTATCACCAGAAGAGAAGGATGAATTTGTCAAATTCTTTCTGTAGCGCTGGATTAATTTTCCCTGGTCCTATGCTAATATGTTTGGCCTAGATCCTAAATTATTTCTTCACCACCTCTCTTTGAAGCCAAGTTAAACCAGTCAAACAGAAGATAAGAAAATGCATCCCCAAATATCTCTAATGGTAAAAGTAGAATTGAAGAAATTACTGGATGTTGGTTTTATCAGACCTATAGGTTATGCAGACTTGATTTCCAATCTGGTACCTATCAGAAATAATTCTAGGGGCATACAGATATGTACTGATTTCCGTGATCTAAATAAGGCATTCCCTAAATATGATTTTCCCTTTCCTACCATAGACATCATTGTCAACATGATGATAGGCAATGAGATGTTGTCACTGATGGATGGCTTCTCTGGTTACAACCAAATCTAGATCACTCCTAAAGATCTGCAAAAGACAAATTTCACATTTCCTTGGGGAGCTTATTGTTGGAATGTCATGCCCTTTGGCCTCTAGAATGCAGGAGCAACTTATTAGTGGGAAATGACCACAATTTTCATTGACTTCATGCATATCCTGATGGAAGATTATGTTGATGACCTCCTCTATAATTATATTATAGGAAATATAATTTAAGTGTTCTAGCCAAAATCTTTGAGAGAATGGGAGGATACAAGCTTCGCTTAAATCCCAAAAATTTTGTTTTTGGAGTTGTTTCTAGAAAACTACTAGGCTATATTATCTCTCAATGAGGTATTGAAGTGGATCCTACAAAGGTGCATTCTATTTTAGAAATACCTCCGCCAAATACTCTAAAGAAGATGACAAGTCTACAAGGGAAACTACATTATATCCGTCGGTTCATTGCACAACTCCTAGATAAAAGCTAGTCCTTTCAAAACCTACTGCATAAAGTTGTGACTTTTCATTAGAATGAAAAATGTGAGAAATCTTTCCAACAATTGAAAGACTATCTATTACATCCTCCAATATTGATGCCTCCCATTCCAGGAAATCCATTCATCTTTTATATTTTTTCTACGGAAACCGCATTGGGATCTCTTCTCGCACAGTATGATGAAAAAGGTAGAGAAAGAGCTATCTATTATATAATAAAAACACTGGTTGGATATGAATTAAAATATTCACTCACTGAACGAGCCTATCTTGTTGTGGTTTTTGCAACATAGAAGTTAAGACGTTACATGCTACATCAAAAAACCAAGCCCATGTCCATTATTGATCCATTGAAGTATCTTTTAGGGAAAGAAGCTCTCACAGATCACCTAGAAAAATGGGTGTTGGAGATTTTCTTCTATGAAAATAATTGATTGTATGTTTGTCATTGATGACAACATATAATATAAAGTAGTGTTCTATATGCAATTATTAGTATAGATGTTCTGGAGATATGTGTTTTTATTTCCATGGTTTATACATGTTCTAGATGGTATGTGCATTCACACCGAGTCACATATGAAGTTTCAGTCGAGCCATGTTAATCAGTTATGGCAGTTACAGCATTTGAAGATTATCTATCAAGAGCCGATGTAAATATAGTGTTGCTAGAGCTACACCTATCTTCGGGATATGCATGGTTGTAATAATGATTAGTTATGAGTTAGTGAAGATTATACAAAGGTGTCAAGCATTTTTTAACAGAATCATGATATTGGAGTAAAATTGGTGAAGCCAACTTTGTGAGGCATTACGTCTATTCAATTTGAGTTGTGTAGTTCTAACTTTGATTTTGTGGATAGTTAAGCCAACAAATAAGTTGATGAAGTGTTCCCAGATACCGTCATGACCTTATCCTTGGTGAAGATACATATAGCAGTTCAATTGTGTTTGCTAAGTGTGGAAAAGATGAAGTCAAAAATAATAGACAAAAGTGAGCAGAATGTTAGATAGAATAAGTTGAAGAACTATGTGAAGAAACAAAAGAAGATTACAAATCATTGGAACTAAACAAGATAGCAAGTCTACTCAAATATTTCATCTATCATATATAGTGTATATATGTTTTACTGAAGGTTTTAGCCTTCACCATTTTAGCAGTGAGCTTTTGGATAGTGAGTCCTCACCCCTAACAAGGTTACTTGTAAAAGACTCCTAACAGAGTCTGACCTTTAACCAAGTCTCTATACTTATTGCATTGTAAAGAACAACTCCTAACAGGGTTACAAGATATCCTAACTAGGATAATTATACTCAAGTACAATTCTTTGTGGGTGCTAATTCCCACTGGGGTTTTTACCTATTTGGTTTCCCCATAACCAAAATGGTTGTGTTCTCTATTGTGTTATTTGAATGTGCACTTTCTTTATGTTTATTGATATCTAAGTAAAGAAAAGAATTAAAGTAGCTAATAACTGTTGCCTCCACTTTTAAACATGTAGCCATTTCAGAAAAGTGGAAGTTTTGAATCTTAGTGAAGTTTAATCGCGTTTGAGTCTAGGTAAATGTCCTTTAAGTAATTGGGAATCACCATCGGATTTTCCATTTTTTCCCTTCTCCCTCTGCATTCCCTTAGCCGGGTGGATTTCTCCCTCACATGTGATAAGTCTGCGGGTAGTCTAGTGCCTAATTCAATGGGGGTTCTCACATCATTTTGATCCTTGCAGAACTAATCATCACTGGCAGAATTCTCCATTCAATAGTGCTTGCAGAATTTTAGAAATCATCTTCTCCATTGCGGGCTTCTACCAGCGAAGTTGATTTTTCGCTTAGTATGAATGACAATGTTGCAGAAGTATATTATGAAAAGAAATGGTCTTGGACAGTGAAATTGTTACCCACAGCATAGAAATGGATCCGGGGAATAGTTAAAAGGAAATTTGGAATCAAGAAAGACTCAAAGCGGAGAATTAGAATTCAGCTTCTCCGCGGCGGAATTCTACCTAAGAAGGTAATTTTCTGCAAAGGCAAAAAAGAAGGAGCACTGTGGTGGACACCACAATGGGTTTTCGAAGCACTTTTTAAATTTTCTGAGCAAGAGAGAAATGTTTAAATGTTGACTCAGAAATTAAAATAAAGTATTTGCGGAGAACTAAAAATTGCTTTCTCCGCAAGCGGAGTTCTCACCAGTAGAGAGATTTTCCTAAAGCAAAGAAACACACCCAATGTTATATTAGGTGGATTTTCTCTAAGTGGAGCACCCTGTTTCTGATTTTCTGCAAGTCCACAGAAAATGGAAAAGCAGGAGAAAGAGCGAAGAGTGATGAATGTGGTGCCCTCTTGAAGATGATCATACAATGAAAAGGAAAGAAGCCATAAAGGTGAAAGTTCTATCAACAGGAAGTGAACCTATAGCTGAATGGCTTAAAAGTATATTGTTTAGGTCTGAAATGATACTATTCGCAGAAAAAGGACTTAGTGAAATAGGGAAAAAAATAAGTGAAGTCTAGAACAAGGGATTCAAACTAATAAGGGAGCTCCATACAGAATCCCAAACTAGCGGCCAAAAGAAGGTATTAATTGATGTTAACATAATGAAGGAAAGATTCTCTAAATTCATAGACAGTTTGGTTGACGTATCTTCAAGTGGCATGAACAGAGTTGAGGAACTGCAGAAGCTGAGCGGAAACATACACATGGCCATGGAGGAGTTGCCAAAGCAATTGAATGCCACGAAGGATTTTTCCAGAGATCACGCCCAATGGCTCTTAAGATATACTGATGTTTACGTGCCTAGACATGAGGAGTTAGTTCTGATTGTAATTGCCGCCAAAGCATATCAGACAAAGATGGAGAAAGGAAAGAAAGCCAAATGATTTAACTTCCTCCTTCTTTTCTGTTTTCTTTTCCTTGTAATTAGTTATGTGACAGAAGTGGTTTCTTTCTACCTGTCATTTAGAGGGAGATGAACTGATTAAACTTCCCTTGTAACGGTCATCCCCTGGCTCTATATGTACAAAGTTGAAAGATTAATGAAAGGTCGGCAAATTTTTGGTGTAGAATACTTGATGTTGCAGAGACAATTGAAAGCGTTTTATGTCAATTATTTTCTGTTCCAGTTAATTAGATGATTCTTTCTCTTAATCTAAGTTACATTAAGAAGGAAAGGATGTTTCATTCTTTTGTTGCAAAGATGTGAATAAACCTCAGTAGGATGTGCTATGGGATATTCAGAGAAGAACTAAATAGAAGTTGTTAATGATATGATTCTTTTTCTTAATCTAAATTGCAGTAGGAAGGAAAAGATGTTTCATTCCTTTGTTTTGAGGATGTGAATGAACCTTAGTAGGATGTGCTGTGGGATATTCAGGGAAGGATTCATTAGAAGTTTTCATCATTTCATTTATCTCTCTGTTAGTAGTTGCTGTAGATTAGTTAGTGCTAAGTGTATGAATTCATAAGATGTGTGAGTTCTACAGCTTGGTTTATAGATTAGAAAGCTCTCCTTGCCTGGATTAAATTCTGTTTAGGCTTAATTCGGTTTGCCTCTTCTGCTCTCAGATTAAGAGCATACCCTGTGTTAGTTTTAGGATCAAAACATAATTCATTGCATATCATTCCAAAAGGGAGCTGTACCTACCAATTCAGAGAAAAGACAGTAGTCTTGAACAACTTTTCAACTGTTGTAATCAGATATTGTTCATAATTTGGGTACTAAGAGTCATATTCCTAAGCAGTAAGAAAGGACAAATCTGTTTACTAACAGATTTTTGGTGACTCCGCTGGGGAAACTGAATAGTTGCTAGATCAATACATCATATCATGAGGAAAAATGGTACTCCCTCATGAGAATATCTTTCCAGTGCTCCAACCAAACCTTGGTTTTCAAGATGACCAAGAAGACATAAGCTCGTCTCTTAATACATTTGTTTGGAGATATAGGAGGAATGATGAGCATTACCAAAATGCGAGCTAGGTATTAGAGGAAGAAGAAAGAAGGGTGAAAGCTTTAGAAAGAGCTGTTCAAAGGAGGAATATCTGGAGAGCAGAAAGATAAGCATGAAGAGAAGCCCAGCAGTAAACTCTTCTCAGAACCCTAGAATGCACAAAGTTCCTCAGGAGTACTAGAGAACAGGGTGGGCGAGATCCTACATTTAACAAGCTAGAAGAACTTGGTTTTCCCATCCTAGAGGTTCCTAAAAGAAGAGGAGGAAAGAAAAGTCAGATTAGAATGGCTTCCCCTATTAGGAATCAAATTACTTCACAAAACACTTGCCAGGTATTGACTCTTCACGGTATCAATACTCCCCCGGTTGTTAATTTTCCACCATATAGTGCAAGGGCTGTCATGGCTTCTCCATGGGCTACAACAGTTGGACCTTTAGCATTAGCAACTTATCATCCGCTTCCTACAGGGTCAAGAAAGAATTTTCCTAAGTTTTCTGGTGACGAAAAGGTCACTTCGGATGAACATATTAAAGCATTCTTTGCAGCCACTTACATCTTGGGGGTGGCACATGAGGACATTGCTGTAAGATTATTCATTGAGACTCTAACAAAGAGTGTTTCTTCTACCATCTAGATGATGGCTCTATCCCTAGCTGGGATATGATGAGAATGGCATTTGAATCCCGATTTAAGACTGTAGAAGATGAGCATGCTCTGTTAACGCAACTGGCATCCATCAAGAAGCAACCTCACATAAGTATGAGGGATTTTGTAGCCAGTTTCAACAAAATTACCAGTAGAATCCCTGCTACTGCTAGGCCTACTGCCGATAATCTCAAAATGTTCTTCATAAGTGTGATGCCTTCGGATGTTAATTATGACTTAAGACGGGCACGCCCTATTGATCTAGCAGACGCACAAAGAAGAGCCATTGAATGTGAAGATGACTTGATCTCCATGGGAAACTGGAAAAGGGAGATTCAAACCAAAGGAAGCTCTAGCAACACTTCATCATCTGACGAGATGCTCCAGAAGCTGTCAAATGAGTTGGTCATGATGAAAAAGAAGTTACCGAGTTTCAACAACCCCTATCAGTGGAATATTCAGAATGTGCCGGGAAGAGGTGCAGACAATATGTTCCTATAGCTTACAGGCACCCAACCAAGATTGCAGATCGAGGTAGCACCCAAGAAAGGGAACATGTGTGTGTTTCATTTGACTACGGATCATGACGGAGAAAATTTCCTAGAGACCGTCCGTATGATGCAGTTGTTAGCCACTAATGAGCTGAATGTAGCAGCTCCTTGTGCAGATTTGGATACATACTCCAATGGTGACTCTGGAAATTTATTTGTGGAGTATAAATCTGACTCTGAAACCAAAGGTGAATGTTATGCTACCATTGACGAGACTTCGTATAAAGTGCTCACCCGGGGACAGAAGTTGAAGAACCAGTCTTTGAGCCAACCTCTCAAATGTGACTCTGTTCCTTCCATGAGCAATGCCCATGCTGATCAAGGATCCTCAAATTCTCAAACGGGTAAGGATAAAGCACCTTTTGATTTTATCCAGTTTTGTGAAGAAGCAAAAATTCAGATTTCCCCTATAGATTATTTAGCTTCACATCCTTCTGAATTAAAAAGACTAGTGGAGAGATGTAAGGGGAATGTCTCAAGTTTGAACCACAATGTGACTATAGAAGAGGAGGGTGAAACATTAATAGCTAATTTGTTTCATCAAGAAGAATGTACTATGTTAGAAACTTCTCCTGGGTAGAAGCCCGACCCCTTCTATGTTTCATTATACATTAACGGTTGTAAACTAAGTAACTACATAATAGATTCTAGAGCATCGGACAATGTCATGCCCTATTCAGTGGCCAAAGCCTTAGGTCTTAGCCTCACAAAGGTGCATGGGAAATGTTATCAATGGATGCTAAACAGGTCCCCTTGCTAGGACAAATTAAAGATGCCTAGGTTGCTTTGGCCTCTCACCCCAAAAAGAAGCTCTTATTGACTATCCTAGTGGCAGACATCCTGGCAAGCTATGGTCTCCTCCTAAGTAGAAGTTTCTATAGAGACTTAGGAGGAGAGATAAATTTAGACTGGTCTCAGGCTACGATAGCGATTGGGAACAAGAAAGTTAAGTTTGAGCTTGAGGAAAAAGATAAATTCACCATCCTAAAATCTGATGATCCCAAAGCCCAGATACTCTACCAAGAGTTGGAATTTGGCAATTACATGTTGTTCACTGAAGAATCCGTAAGTGAAGAAAGAAGTGAAAGTCCAGATGAAAGAGCTTCATGTGAAGGGAGAAACCTTACCGGTGTATGGACCCTGGAGTTTGATGGAAGCTGTTCTTCATTAGGATTCGGTGAGGGTGTCGTGTTAATCCATCCTCAGGGTGAACCTAAACCAATGGCCTTTAAATTGGAATTCAGAAACACCAATAACACTGCAAAATACGAGGCTCTGTTACTTGGAATTTTAGCAGCAAAAGAGAAAGGGATAAAACTACTAAAGGCTAGAGGTGACACAGAGCTCGTGGTGAAACAGGTTAGAAAACAATACTCTGTTAAGAATCACTGATTAAAGAATTACAGAAATAGAGTCTGGGATGAAATTGAAGGTCTAGATGCCTTCTCCATTGAAGCAATACTGAGAGAGTTGAACACCAAGGCTGAATCCCTGGCAGTTTTGGCTTCTTTATTATTGCCTCATCCAGAGTTTAAAGAAAAGAAGTATCAGATCAAGATTATTTACAGAGCTTCTGTTCCAAACAATATGGATTTGTGGCGGGTCTTTGAAGACAATAATAGCCTGCAGTTGTTCTTGGAAAGTGACAAGACTACTTCTAAACACCATGTGAATGAAGGAGATAAAGAGGATTCCAGTCATGAATCACTAGAAAAGCAAGGTGAAGTGATTCAACTATGAGGTAATATTATCCCACCTTATTTTGTGTCTTTGGAAAAGTTTTTTAATAGACAAGATGCTTATATAAAGTAGAAGAGGATGAAAAAAGGACCCACTACTAGTGAGTATGAAAGGGTGAACATCGGTGATCTGGACGACCCCAAGATGATCAACATTGGCAAATGTTGTTCATCTGAAGAGAAGGAAGCCGCCAAGCAACTATTTCTAGAGTACAAGGATGTTTTCACCTGGAGCTACAAAGACTGGAAAATTTATAGAGGCGGAGAAGTGAAACATCAGATTCCTCTGAAGCTAGACGCCGTCCCTTTTCACCAGAAGTAGAGGAAGTATAATCCAAAGATAGCAGATGCCATTTTATGAGAAATAGACAAAATGTTGAAGACTCAAATTATCTACCAATTCATCATTCTACTTGGGTAGCCAATATAGTGCCTGTTCAGAAAAAGAATAGAGAAATCAGGATTTGCGTTGATTTTTGTAATTTGAATCAGGCATCCCTTAAAGATAATTTTTCCCTCCCCAATATGGATCATTTACTGCAAACAATGGCTAGGTCTGAGATGATGTCCATGCTCGATGGATTCTCGGGCTATAACTAGATTGAAGTGGAGGAGAAAGATCAGCACAAGACGGCGTTCACAACACCCTGGGGTATGTTTGTGTTGGTGAACAGATTTGTCTTTCAACAAAAACCTTTCAAATGACTCTTGAATGCCCAAACAAGAAGACACAATCAGCAACCAACAGTTGGGTCATTTGTAATTAAAATACGCAAATGCCCTCTGAATTTTGGTATGAAGGTATAGCTCCCTCCATGTAAGATTTTCAATGAATTAACTGCCTGTGAAATAAAACACATATGCTTTTAACTAAAAAGCATGAAAAGATCTCTCGGTTGTTCATAGACAGATGAGGTAAAGCACTGAGGCTTGAAAGATTTTAAAAGAATCCGAATCTATCTCGCTGGAAAAAGCTGAAAGTAATCTAATAATCAAGAAACTCTAAACTGTCTAAATATTCATCTACAGATCTCAGAAAATGGAAGTCTACCACAAAGTGACCGAATATGAATGACACAAACACAGATTAAACATATAACTCTCTCAAAGTAGAATATATATATTTCATCATCTAATTCAAAGATCAAAATAAATTCATGCATGAGTATCCAGGCATAACTAGCTCAAAGTCCAGATATGATCAGCCACTTTTACTATTAAAAAAAAACAAAATCTTTTTCCTATTCTAAATTTTGTCCTCCTATCTTATTCGATTCTTTTTCCCCCAGCCCAAAGTCTTGGAAAAAAATAAAAAGAGGCCCTTGTTTCCCATATGCTTTTACAATATAAAGAATTATTGGGCAGATTAATCGGTTACCATAACTGATTCTTGGGAGTCTTTTGCTCTTCCTCCTTTTGTTTTTGTATTTTTACCACCGTATACCATATGCTTTCTTTTTCAAAATGATATCCTCATACAATATTTATTTATAAGTTTTTGAGGATATCATTTAACACATTTAAATTTAAACAAGTGGCATATGCTGGTGATGCAATTCTGTCATAATTTTGGTGACTGTCATAGACAGTTTTGACCCTTCTGTACAGAGTTAGCTATAACTCACGACCCAAGCATAATTTTGACAATCGCTTCGGTCAGATCATGCATAACTTGCCTCACAACAATATATCCAAAGCATAGAAAAATCCAATGGTCAAATTAAAAGTTATGCCCTCTGTACTGGGACTATTTTTCTGGTTCTTGCAAATCTGAGTTTGCTGGTTACCTTGGATAGATGCGTACTCAGTCAGAAATAACTCGCGAAAAAGGAATAATTTGGAAGATCTCTCTAGTGGAGATTTATAAATTTAGCTTATCTCAGACATATCCGAAACTCAGCCTGATCCAACAGTTGAGTTAAAAGTTATGGACTCTGCAACATGACTGATTTTCTGCTATCTGCAAATCCGTGGTTAGAGAATTTGTTTGATCTTTTCTTCTCCACAGTCATTATGGTTCCCACCAAGATTTGATGTCACACATAATAAAGATCCAAATAATAATGTTGAGCTTCATTTTGATACCCATGATATACAATATAAGAGTGAGTACTTATTATCTTGAAATGTTTCATGGCAACATGCAATGAATCTCCAGCATCTTTCTGAACTTGACAAGCTTTATTAGTCAATCCCATTATTTGGATTCATGAATTCTAGATCATAACCATGAACTGAAAAAATGAAACCAAGGGATTATGTCTCTATTATGATGGGTCAAGCCTTCAAAACTGCACCTCATATCTCCCAATCTTGTTCCTTTGAAATTATAAACCCTGCCTTGTAACTTGAACTCTGAATTCTTGTACTGAACATGGCTGTTATTTGAACCATAAGAACCAACTTGAACCATTTTGAAACCTTTGAACCTCTTTGAACTACTTCGAACCAAGATTCAAAGTGGTTCAATACTCATACTTAATAGATACAATGTTCATTTTATAAATGATTGGCATGGAGGGGACCCAAATTCTGAATTTTTAAATTTGGGTCTATATGGGGCTAACAGTTTGCATACCATAGGATGCCTTTTGGTCTGATAAATGAAGGTGCTACTTTTCAAAGATGCATGAGTAAAACATTTTCTGATCTGAAGGATTAGATCATATGGATATATCTAGATGATCTCACCATGTTTTCAAAGAAAAGAAAAGACCACATAGAAGATTTGAGGAAGGTCTTACAAAGATGCCGGGAGCATGGAATCTCCCTTAACCTGAAGAAATCTATGTTCTGTGTAACGGAAGGAAAGTTCCTTGGCCACATAGTTTCCCAAGAAGGAATCAAAGTCGACCCTGAGCGAGTAGAAGCTATTCAAAGGTTGAGCTTATCGGTAAGTAAGACAAGAGTTAAGTCATTCTTCGGGCAAGTCAATTTCCTTAGGAGGTTCGTACCAGACTTTGTGGAGATAACCCAATGTATTGTAGATATGATGAAGGGCAATGCAAACTTTAAATGGAGCAAACCAGGGAAGCAAGATTTCCAGAACATCAAAGATGCCATTGCTAATGCTCCGATGTTGAGTCATCCAAATTATGAGTAGGATTTCATCATCTACCATTATGCTTCCAAACACACTCTATCGGCCATACTTATGCAGAATAATGATGAAGGAGTTCAGGCCCCTATAGCTTTCATGAGCGTCCCCTTAAAAAATCATGAATTGAAATATTCGCAAATTGAGAAACATGCTTTTGCGGTGGTTAAAGAATTGAAATTCCAATTCTACATCTTGCATTCACATTCTATGGTGTATGTCCTAGACATAGCAGTGAAAAGTGTGTTGACAAAGCAAGAAGTGGGTTGCAATGCTCAAGGAGCTTGGATAGCAAAGACGCAGGAATATGACATTGAAATTAAGCCCACTAAACTCGTAAGGGGAAATGCTTTATGTAGAGTAATCATGGAAAACAAGATTGTGGAAGAGATAGAGGAATCTGAAGAAAAACAATTGGTCTTACCTGTGGGACTCCAAGAGATGTGGTACAAAGATATTGTTTATTTTCTTACATACGGAGAATTCCCAGACGGCCTGACGGTGAAACAAAGAAGAGAGCTAAAATTAAAGGCTGCTAAATTCATAATTTGGGATGATAAATTGTTTAAAAGGGCAATAGATGGTACTTTCCTCAGATGCATAGATAAACAACAACAAGAGAGGTTGCTGAAGACTTTTCACGATGAAGCCTGCAGAGGGTATTTCTCGTCCTCAGTTACAAATTTCAAAATTTTAAGACAATGTTACTACTGGCTTGGAATGTTCAAGGACGCCTATTCCTGGGTAGCAAAATGCGAGAAATGCAAGATGTTTTTAGGGCATCCTCAATTAGCTGCTCTCCCATTGAAGCCTGTTGTGATAGAGGAGCCTTTTCAATAATGGGGTCTCGATTTCATCAGCCCAATTAATCCAGCTTCCAGTGTTGGTCACCAGTACATAATAACTGCAACCGATTATTTCACCAAGTGGGTGGAAGCTAAGGCAATGAAGAAAACAACTTTAGAAGTGGTATGTGAATTTCTTAAAGAGAATATACTAGTTAGGTTTGGCGTCCTGAATAAGTTAGTAATGGATAATGCAGCTTATTTCTCTTCAGTTGAGATTACTAGTTTTTGCTTCGAATATGGAATCACTGTTAGCCATTATTCAGATTACTTCCCATAGGGAAACGGCCAGGCCGAATCTAGCAATAAGAATTTAGTGAATATTATTAAGAAGCTGGGGGAAGATAATCAAAGAAACTGGCATAAAAGGCTGCATGAAGCATTATGGGTGGACAGGGTGATGCCAAAGAGGGAAATTGGTGTATCACCTTTTGAGTTGGTTTATGGCACTGAAGCGAGCCTTCCATTACCTCTAGAATTGGCTACCAGCAAGCTTAGCAAGGTGATTGAAGATGGTATGTTTAGAGATGGATTAGAGAAGAGGATCTTGTATCTGACAAAACTAGAAGAGGAGAGAGTGGAGATAGTAGATCACATCACTCAGCATCAACTGCGAGTGAAGAAGCTATTTGACAGAAAGGCAAGACACAAAAATTCATGGTGGGCGATAGTGTATTATTGTGGGATAAACGAAGTTCTCCCAAAGGGATGTATAAGAAGTTTGATTCCCTGTAGAAAGGCCCATTCATAATCCCCCAGGCATTTGATAACAATTCCTTAAAACTGGCGTATCAAGATGGTGAAGTGTTACCACTAACCTTCAACGGTCAGGATTTGAAGCTCTATCAAATTGCGGATTGAAAATAGGTAACCCCTGTAATGTACCATAGTTTTTTTCTATTGCTTTGTGTTCCTTAGGTTAGTGTCCTTTCCCTTGCTTTTGTTCCATTCCTATTTTGCTTTCTTTTGTTGGTGTTCCTGTGTTGCTGCCTTTTGTTCTTCCTTGTGAAACCAGAGATACTGGGTCCCTCACTTGGGTATAATCTACCCAAGTCCCCAGTCGGAGCCAGCTGTTGCCTCCACTTTTAAACATGTAGCCATTTCAGAAAAGTGGAAGTTTTGCATCTTAGTGAAGTTTAATCGCGTTTGAGTCTAGGTAGATGTCCTTTAAGTAATTGGGAATCACCATCGGATTTTCCATTTTTTCCCTTCTCCCTCCGCATTCCCTTAGCCGGGTGGATTTCTCCCTCACACATGATAAGTCCGCGGGTAGTCTAGTGCCTAATCCGATGGGGGTTCTTGCATCATTTTGATCCTTGCAGAACTAATCATCACTGGCAAAATTCTCCATTCAACAGTGCTTGTGGAATTTCAGAAATCATCTTCTCCATTGCGGGTTTCTACCAGTGAAGTTGATTTTCCGCTTAGTATGAATGGCAATGTTGCAGAAGTATATTATGAAAAGAAATGGTCTTGGACAGTGAAATTGTTACCCACAACATAGAAATGGATCTGGGGAATAGTTAAAAGGAAATTTGGAATCAAGAAAGACTCAAAGCGGAGAATTAGAATTCAGCTTCTCCGCGGTGGAATTCTACCTAAGAAGGTAATTTTCCACAAAGGCAGAAAAGAATAAGGAGCAATATGGTGGACCCCACAACGGGTTTTTGAAGCACTTTTCCAATTTTCCAGGAAAGAGAGAAATGTTTAAATGTTGACTCAGAAATTAAAATAAAGTATTTGTGGAGAACTAAAAATTGCTTTCTCTGCAAGCAGAGTTCTCACCCGTAGAGAGATTTTTCGCAAGCAAAGAAACACACCCAATGTTATATTAGGCAGATTTTCTCTAAGTGGAGCACCCTATTTCTGATTTTCCGCAAGTCCACAGAAAACGGAAAAGAAGGAGAAAGAGCGAAGAGTGATGAATGTGGTGCCCTCTTGAAGATGATCATACAAATGAAAAGGAAAGAAGCCATAAAGGTGAAAGTTCTATCGACAGGAAGTGAACCTATAGCTGAATGGCTTAAAAGTATATTGTTTAGGTCTGAAATGATACTATCCATAGAAAAAGGACTTAGTGAAACAGGGAACAAAATAAGTGAAGTCCAGAATAGGGGATTCGAACTAATAAGGGAGCTCCATACAGAATCCCAAACTAGCGGCCAAAAGAAGGTATTAATTGATGTTAACGTAATGAAGGAAAACTTCTCTAAATTCATAGACAATTTGGTTGACGTATCTTCAAGTGGCACAAACAGAGTCGAGGAACTGTAGAAGCTGAGCGGACACATACACATGGCCACGGAGGAGTTGCCAAAGCAATGTAATGCCACGAAGGATTTTTCTAGAGATCACACCCAGTGGCTCTTAAGATATACCAATGTTTATGTGCCTAGACATGAGGAGTTAGTTCTAATTGTAATTTCCACCAAAGCATATTGGAAAAAGATGGAGAAAGGAATGAAAGCCAAATGATTTAACTTCCTCCTTCTTTTCCATCTTCTTTTCCCTGTAATTAGTTATGCGACAGAAGTGGTTTCTTTCTACCTGTCATTTAGAGGGAGATGAACTGATTAAACTTCCTTTATAACAGTCATCCCCTGGCTCTATATGTATGGAGTTGAAAGATTAATGAAAGGTCGACAAATTTTTGGTGTAGAATACTTGATGTTGCAGAGACAATTGAAAGTGTTTTATGTCAATTATTTTCTATCCTAGTTAATTAGATGGTTCTTTCTCTTAATCTAAGTTACATTAAGAAGGAAAGGATGTTTCATTCTTTTGTTGTGAAGATGTGAATAAACCTCAGTAGGATGTGCTGTGGGATATTCAGAGAAGAGCTAAATAGAAGTTGTTAATGATATGATTCTTTTTCTTAATCTGAATTGCAGTAGGAAGGAAAAGATGTTTCATTCCTATGTTTTGAGGATGTGAATGAACCTCAATAGGATGTGTTGTGGGATATTCGGAGAAGGATTCATTAGAAGTTTTCATCATTTCATTTATCTCTTTGTTAGTAGTTGCTGTAGATTAGTTAGTGCTGAGTGTATGAATTCATAAGATGTGTGAGTTCTACAACTTGGTTTATAGATTAGAAATCTCTCCTTGCCTGGATTAAGTTCTGTTTAGGCTTAATTTGGTTTGCCTCTTCTACTCTCGGGTTAAGAGAATACCCTATGTTAGTTTTAGGATCAAAACATAATTCATTGCATATCATTCCAAAAGGGAGCTGTACCTACCAATTCAGAGAAAAGCCAGTAGTCTTGAACAACTTTTCAACTGTTGTAATCAGATATTGCTCATAATTTGGGCACTAAGAGTCATATTCCTAAGTAGTAAGAAAGGAAAAATCTATTTACTAACAATAACTAATTCACTCCCCTCTGATTTATCCTTTGGGACTATTCCAACAATTGGTATCAGAGCCAAGATACCATTGTTCCTGATAGCTAAAACTGCTTCATTAATTCTTTGATTGTAGGCTATGAGAGAAAGATAAATATCTTAGATGAGACTATGAAATTTTCAAAAGACTTAAAGAGAGAGACTTTTATCAGAAAAATATCTACATTTGAGGTATCAAGATTGAAGACAAAACCCAAAAGTGAGAAAGTTTTCAAAGCCTCAGTCCACAGCAAGAAATCCATAAGCAGCTCTAGTAATAATGAAGAAGTGGATACATGACTAGAAGAAATCATTGCTATGATTTCCAAGAAAGAAAGGAAAGGTAAAGTAAAATATGAAGGAAAATTACCATTCAAATGTTTTTCATGCAACAAAGTTGGTCACTTTGCATCCAAGTGTCCTACAAGAGTTAAGAAGTTCAAATCAAATTACAAGCCCATGTACACTAAGGAATGTTATCATGCTAAAGATGGTGTAACCGATGATTATTCAAGAGAAGATGAAATTGGTTTCATTTCCATTAAAGACATTGAAAATATTCTTGAATAAATGGACAAAGAAGATGAAGAAAAACAAAAGAGTTAGCATTAGTTTCAAAAGCTGACATCAGAACTGACTAGATCATTAACATTGGATGTCCACACCACATGACAAGAGACAAAGACGGATTTGTAAATTTGGACAAATACAAAGGTGGCATGGTTATATTTGGAGATAATACTCCCAAACCTATCATAGGCAGAGGTTCTATCACCTTAGATGGAAAGAATAATACAGATGATGTTCTTTATGTTAATGGTTTACATCATAACTTTCTAAGTGTTGGATAGTTGCTTGATAAAGGATATCAGTTGGAATTCAAAAAAAACCAGTGCATCATTAACAAAAAATAAAGAGACATGATTGCATTAGGCTCAAATACTAAAGGTAATGTCTTTCATCTCAATTCAGAAGTAAGTTGTTTTGTTGCAAAAGTGGATGACAGTTGGCTATAGCACAAGAGACTTTGTCATATCAACTTTGACAACATAGTCAAGAAAAGTAATGTAAAGGCAGTAAGAGACCTTCCAACTATTGAAAGACTAGTTGACACCATGTGTAGGGAATGTGTGATGGGAAAGCATGTGAGGACCTCATTCAGGAGAAAACAAGACTCTGCAGAAAACAAGTTAGATCTGATACATACAAACCTATGTGGACCTACTCAAACAAGATCTTACAACGGAGAAAGGTATTTCATTTTGATTGTTGATGATTTCTCTAGGATGATGTGGGTTGCATTCTTAAAATAAAAATCTGAAGCTTTTGAGAAGTTCAAAGTGTTCAAAGCTAAGGTTTAGAATGAATCTGGATTAAAGATAAAATGTCTGAGATTTGATAGAGGAGAAGAATTCACCTCTAACCAGTTTTATAATTACTATGAAGAACATGGAATCAAGAGACACTTAAGTGCACCTAGAACCCCTCAGAAGAATGAGATTGCAGAAAGAAGGAACAAAATAATAATTGACATAGCACGCACTATCATTATTGAAGGAAAGGTTTCTCATACCTATTGGAGAGATAAGGTCAATACAACAGTCTATACTATCAATAGAATACAATTGAGGCCAGGTGTAGATAGGACACCCTATGAACTTTGGTTTGGTATTATACCTACTATAAAATACTTTAGAATATTTGGAAGCAAGTGCTACATCAAAAGAGATGATAGCATTGGCAAGTTTGATGCTATAAGTGATGAAGGTATTTTTCTTGGTTACTCTACTAAAAGAAAAGCCTATAGATGTTTTAATCTAAGATTAAAGAAGATCATTGAAAGTAATCATATGAAGATTGATGAGAAGTTTATGATTTGAGAAAGATATTATTACTATGCTCCCATGATTGAAGATGAGCCCAAACCCATCAATAAGGACACAGTTATTGAAGAAACGTTTGACTATATTGATGTTTCATGTAACAATCCTGAACCAAGTGAAGAAGAATCACAAATTATAGATGAAATTATCACTCTTAAGAACTCAAAATACACAACCAAATACCACTCTAAGGAAGATATCATTGGAGATCAGAGCACAAAATTCTTGACAAGATCTAGAGAAAAAGGTTCAACCACTGATGAAGAGGTATGCTTACTTTCATAGATTGAACCCTTAAGTGTTGAAGATGCGTGCAAAGATTCAGATTGGAAAAGTGTTATGCAAGAATAATTAGATCAAATAATCAAGAATGAAACATGGGAACTAGTCCGTAGACCTCATGAAAAGAATGTGATTGGAATAAAGTGGATATTTAGGAACAACATGAATTAAGAAGACACAATGGTAAGGAAAAAAACAAGATTAGTATGTAAAGGATATGCACAGAGAGAAGGAATAGACTAAATTGATAAATTTACCCCTGTGAGAAAAATTGAAGCTATCAAGTTGTTTTTGGCATATGAAACATTCAAGAACTTTAAAGTATATCAAATGGATGTCAAGTCAGCTTTTCTGAATGGTGACTTGAAGGAAGAAGTCTACATAGAGCAGCCTAAAGGATTCAAACTTTCAGACAAACCAGCCATGATATGTAGATTAAAGAAACCACTTTGTGGACTTAAACAGGCCCCAAGAGATTGGTATGAGAGACTTGATGGTTGCTTAACAAAGATAGGATTTAGAAAAGGAGCAACAGACTATAATTTATTCATAAGAGAGACATATGAAGGATTACTACTCATTGCTATTTTTGTTGATGACATTATCTTTGGAGGTAATGACAAATTTAGTGTAGAATTCATGAAAGAAATGAAAAGGGATTTTGAAATGAGCATGATTGGACCTATCAAATATTTTCTTGGATTGAATGTAAAACAAACAGACAAAGGCATATTCATAAATCAGTCTAAGTATGTGAAGGAGATATTGAAGACTTTCAAGATGGAAGATTGCAAACCAGTAAGCACCACCATGATAATAGGAAGCAATATTTCTAAAGATGATGATTCCACGGTAGTTGAAAAGACCCTATACAAGTCTATGATTGGAAAAATCCTCTATCTTACTCAATCTAGACCTGATATTTCTAATGCAGTTTGCATTGTTGGAAGATTTGCGGCTGAACCCAAGCAAAATCACCTAATGGCAATAAAAAGAATATTCAGATGCTTAAAAGGGACTATAGACTATGGTTTATGGTATCCTAACTTAGATAATATACAACTTCCTGTGTGTATAGATCCAGATTGGGCAGGTTGTGTTGATGACAAAAAGAGTACAATAGGAGGAGCAGTATTTATTGGAGACAGATTGGTCACTTGGATAAGTAAAGAGAAGAATTGTATCTCTCAGTCAACAATAGAAGCTGAGTATGTTGCAGTAGCATTGAATTTTTCAAAAATGGTTTGGATCAAATAGATGATTAAAGACTTTGGCATTCAAATTGATTATCCTATTGTTATTTACTATGACAACACTAGTACTATCAATATGTTAAAGAACCCTATGATTCATGCAAAGACAAAACACATTGAGATCAAATACCATTTTCGAAGAGAAAAAGTTGCAGATGGAGAAGTAAAGATAGATTATGTGAGCACTAAAGAATAATTAGCAGATATTTTTACAAAGCCATTATCAAAAGATACTTTTGACTATCTCAGGGAGAAGTTGGGAGTAATTCCCTTTCCTAAGTCTGATTAGAATTTGCAGCAAGAACATCAGTCCTTAATGACTGATGAATGGTTGACTACTCTACTTCTAGAGTAGTACCTATTCTTAATGGTGTTTAACACCCTTAGTCATTTATGTCAAAGGGGGAGTATTAGTAAGAGGGAGAATATACTCTGGGGAAGTATACAGAGCAGTAGCAGTGAAGAGGAACTTTTGATGAGGATATTGAGAAGATTGTAAATAGAAGGAAGATACTTTGAGTTGATGATATCATATGTTGCCATCAATGTCAAGGGGGTAGATTGTTGGATATTTTCTTTTGTGCAAATAATTGATTGTATTTTTATCATTGATTACAACATATAATATACAATAGTGTTCTATATGTAATTATCAGCTAGATGTTCTGGAGCTATGCGTGTTTATTTCCATGGTTTATACATGTTCTAGATGCTATGTGCATTCACACTAAGTCAGATATGAAGTTTCAGTCGAGCCATGTTAATCATTTATGGCAGTTATAGTGTGTAAAGATTATCTGTTAAGAGCCGATGTAAATATAGTGTTGCTAGAGTTACACCTACCTTTGGGATATGTGTGGTTGTATTAATGCTTAGTTATGATTTAGTGAAGATTAGACAAAGGCACCAAGTGTGTTTTAACAGAATCACGATATTGGAGTAAAATTTGTGAAGCCAACTTTGTGAAGTGTTGCATCTATTTAGTTTGAGTTGTGCAGTTCTAAATTTGATTATGTAGATAGTTAAGCCAACAAAGAAGTTGATGAAGTGTTCCTAGATACCATCGTGACCTTATCCTTGGTGAAGATACATATAATAGTTCAATTGTGTTCGTTAAGTGTGGATAAAATGAAGTGAAAAATAATAGACAGAAGTGAGTAGAAAGTCAGACAGAATAAGTTGACGAACTATGTGAAGAAATAGAAGAAGATTACAAATGATTGGAACTAATGAAGGTAGCAGGTCTACTCAAATAGTTCATCTATTATATATAGTGTATATCTATTTTACTGAAGGTTGCAACCTTCACCATTTTAGTAGTGAGCTTTTGGACAGTGAGTCCTCACTCCTAACAAGTTTACGTGTAAAAAACTCCTAACAAGGTCTGACCTTTAACCAAGTCTCTGTACTTATTGCATTGTAAAGAAAAACTCCTAACAGGGTTTTAAGATCTCCTAACTGGGATAATTATACTCAAGTAAAATTCTTTAAGGGTGCTAATTCCCACCAGGGATTTTACCTATTTGGTTTCCCTATAACCAAAATTATTCTGTTCTCTATTGTGTTATTTGAAGGTTCATTTGCTTTATGTAATTGATATCTAAGTAAAGAAAATAATTAAAGTAGCTGATAATTGATTCAGCCCCCCCCCCCCCCCCCCCTTAGTTATCCTTTGGGACTATTCCAATAGTGGTTCATTCTCTTGAGTGAGTTTTCCATAGAGTATGTAGATCGAAAAGCAATAAAAGGCCAAGTGATAGTAGATCACCTTGTAGATGCACCAGTTCCAGATGATCACTTGTTTCTCTTAGAATTTCTAGATGAGTCCATTTTCACATTCACTGACTCTAATGAATGGAAAATCTATTTTGACATCTCACACACTAGACATGGATCAGGGGCAAGCATCATTTTTTTCACCCCACAAGGTGATGTCATACCAAAATTTTACAGAATTGCATTTGCATTCACCAACAACATTGCAAAATATGAAGCCCTTGTCACTAGACTCAATTTTTCTATTCAATGTAAAATCCAACATCTCAAAGTGTATGGTGATTCCCAATTAGTCATCTGACAAGTAACTGATGACTATGAAACAAAAGATGAAAAGCTAGTACCCTACAAACAATTGGCAGACTTTATAAAAGATCAGTTTGTCACAATTAGCTTTTGACAACTTCCTTGTGTACATAATAAATAGGCAGATGCTATGGCCACTATTGCTTCTATGATCAACATGCCAAATAATGAAGAAAGATGTGAATTTCTCATCGAGCAGCTATTGCTTCTGTTATTTAATATTCCACAATCTGAGCTTGTGTGTGATATTTTTGATCCTGATTCCCTTTGGTACCAAGATGTTTACAATTACCTACACGCCCATATCGTACCCCCTTCCCTATCCAAAAAAAAATGGTGGGCACTTATCCATCAAGCCTCCCTTTATGTAAGCATTGGTGATAGCCTCTATAGGAGAGCCTATTACCAAACCCTCCTCACATGCCTCGATTCACGAGAGTATGAAACAAATTTACATGAGGTCCATGATGATATTTGTGGAGGAAATTTCAATGGTTTAAGTCTTGCTAAGAAGGTGGTAAGAGCTAGATATTATTGGCCCACCATGGAGCAAGATTCCCATAAGCTCACTAAGAAATGTTACAAATGCTAGATCCATGTCAATTTGACTCATGCTCTAGTGCAAGATCTATAGCCATTGGTTTCTCCATGGACCTTTTCTCAATGGGCATTTGATCTTGTAGGGAAGATTACACCTCTATCTTCTGATGGCCACAAGTATATCATAATGGCCACTCAGTATTTTACCAAATGGGTGGAAGCTATCCCTATGACATACATCATTGGCAAGCAAGTTTCCTTATTCATCCTGAATTATATTATTTGTCACTATGGAGTTCCTTTGGCTATCATTACTGATCATGGTAGCCCATTCCAACATAAATATGTTACAAAGCTTTGTGAGAAATTCAAAATATGTCATGGATTTTCTAGCATTTACTATCCACAAGGCAATGGTCAAGCAGAGGTGTCTAATAAAACAATCATCAAGATTCTTCAAAACACTGTCAATGATGCTAGTTGAGATTGACACCTGCAACTAAATCTATCTCTTTACACCTACATAACCAGCATTCACACCCCCACTAGTGCTACTCCATACTCTCTTCTCTATGGTGCTGAGGCCATATTACCTCTCAAGGTTTAAATTCCATCATTGAGAGTATGTTTAGAAGGCATTGTTGATGATGAGAAGTACATAGTTTCTAGGTTGCATGAGCTCTAAATGCTAGATGAGTGGAGACAGAATGCCTTGGTACACTTGCAAGCATATCAAAACTGTCTCAAACAAAGCTACAACAAGAAATTATAAGCCCACCATTTTGAGATTGGATACTTGGTCCTGAAAATGAATTACAAAACCCAACCACATAGAGAAAAGCCTGGGAAATTTGAACCAAACTGGGAAGGCCCCTATATAGTCACAGTAGCATATGGGTCTAGAGTGTATCAGCTTGCAACATTGGAGGGAGAGTCATTGCTAGAATAATTGAAAAACATGCACCTCTGTAAGTATTATGCACGATCCTGAAAAAATACGAAAAAAATTGCAAAATTTTATGAAAAAATACAAAAAAAATTGCAAAATTTTTTGAAAAATGGAAAAAAAATCAAAAAAGAGAAAAAATGGTTGCCTTGATGAAAACCTGGTAAACATGCATCTTGGCACACAAAATTAGAAATCAAGAGAAAAATCCCATCCACAAGTGAAAACTTGGCAAACAGGCACTTTGGGCAAGTACCGTGGTGAAAACCTAACAAATAGGTGCCACACGTAGTAATTTGTTGCTCCAATGTCTATCGTGATTCTACCTAGTATCCTAATATCATTTCCTCATCAAATCTTTCACTTTGAATCAACCCTAGTTCCCCTTTATGGCCTGTAACTAGTTGATTTCCTTTGTCTTACCCTTGGTATACTCAGCCTGTATGTCTCCTTCACCTCTGTACATAGTCTATCTTCTGTCTAGGGGCAGATTCCTGGCATAGATCATCTTTGAATTTGAATTCAAACTGGGGGCAAGACCTTGAACATAGTTTATCCATGAGATTCCTCAACTATCAGATTGGAGATAACAACTTGTAAATATCTTAATGACCTGAAAATATCCTAAAAATCCAAATAAGAAGCTCAAAATCCAAAAAAATCAAATAATGTCCTGAAAAATCTCTAAAAATAAAATAGGATACTAAAAAAGACCCTAAAAAAACTAAATATGATGCTGAAAAATCCTAAAAATCATAAAAAGTCCTGAAAAAAGATCATCACAAAAAAATTCAAATATCTCAAAAATCCTAAAACTTACAAAAATCTCTTAAAAAATCTGCAATAAATTTGTACATACTTGTCTTGTTTTTGCATATCGATCATCATGTTTGTAGACATTAGTGGAAGATTCATCATTTTGTGTTTAATGAAATCATGTTCTCACAAACGTGATCTGAATCATTGTGACTCAATAGTCAATCTGGTTGGACCTGTTCAATCTTTTGATCTTTACTACCAATCAATCGGTCCAATTTATTAATCAATTATCCAATCAGTCAATTTCCAAACTAAGCTATCAATCAAAGAACATTTAATGTAGGCAAAAAAATATCAGAATGGTTGTTGGCTCACATTATTTCTGTGAGTGTTTTGTCTTCTATTGATTTTATTTTTCGATCATGTTCCTATGCTACTCGATGATATTATCTAAACTTATGAGAGTAGTCGAGATGGTTCATGACTAGTTTTTGCTTTATTTTTTTTCCTATTTGATGATCTCATGAAATTCTAGGGCATGTTTTCTATATGCTTCGGGATGGAGAAGACCATCCTCTATCTGCATCATGTTTGTTTACGCAACAAGATTTCTTTCTTGCTCTAGTTTTTGTGCCATGATGTGCCACATCTATTTTTGCAATATCAAAATAAGCTCTTATAACATAATTGCACTTCTAAAAGCCAAAATATTTCTATCTTACTAGCATTTATTCATCTAATTTAAGCTTTCTGCTAACACTTCTTCAGTCAGTCCTCGCAGTGGTCTTGGTCTAGTACTCTGGTATATCAAAAACATGTGCATCCTGCATGAATGCCAAAAACATATACATTTTGCATTCATTCATAAATGAGAAAAAAAATCCAAAAATACATTTGCATTCTGCATTCATACATTTCAAGACAAAAAAAGACAAAAATAATGCTTGCATTCATAACATATATATATATTGTGTAACCAAGGACATACATTGCAATATCTAAGCATCATCATATAACATGAAAGTAAAATCATGAACATAAGCATCCATCATGTGCATCATAAAGTAGCTTCATATCATATATCTATATCTCAAAAAAGTATCAGAGCACAAAAATCAAGGTATCTGTATACACTGAGGCCTGCAAGCTCATGACCTATAACATGTCTATCAAAAGTGTCCCTCTGCTAGAGAATATCTCCTATCAACCCCTACTCTCTTGGTCCTCCTAATCCTTGTCATGTCTATAAGATGAGGCTCCCCCTACCTAAGGCCCTCTCTATCCTGATCTAGGTGGCCCCAGCAATCCTAGCACTCCCCCGCTACTCTGTCTCCTACAAGAATGTGATTTGCTAGAAGATGCTATGTAACATAGTGCCCATGTCTCTCATGGCACATCTCTCCTATACCTATCCTTCCAATACTATGACTATGCTCAAGTATCCCCTAGGATCTTTGCAACCCTGTGTACGCTGGCATCTGTGATGGTACTAATGAATTATTGTGACTCCTCGACTCTCTATTCCCTAGAAATAGTTGTATCTTGAGAGGAAAACAACCCTCTCTACTTTCAACATGTCCATCTGTGATGTGAGTGATGATCGCTTGACAATCCATGACGAACACTCTGCAGCCCATGAAACTCTATCTGTGTCTCTGTCAAGTGCCATTTGGTCTATGTGGCTCATCATCTCTATAATGCATTGTCTCTATTTATAATCATCCTCAAACCTATCTTCAGGAACTTGTATGTCATCCTCATGTAGAGGATCATCCCTTTCCTCATCTATCTACATCAACATATCACCGAGATCTCTATCAGCATCATCCCCATCCTCATCTCTCTCCTCATTCTTCTCATCCTCCTCATCATCCTCCTAATCCTCCTTTTCATCCTCCTCATCATCCTCATCATCCTCCTCATCCTCCTCATCCTCATCTACCTCCTTCGTGTTCTCATCCCTGGCCACCCGCACTCTCAGTACTAACACCTCTGAATATGTCAGAGGAATAGGCATGTACTCCTCAAATCATTGATCATACTCATTTGTAGTCCCTACATGTGCAATATCTGCACCTACTCCCCACTGTCTGGGTCATAACTTCTCAAACTCTTCATATGCCACCTGAGGTCAGAGCACTGCACCATGTGCCCTGACCTTAGCCCTCGATCAAGTGAATAATGTTGTACCTATCTGTACTCCCTGCCTCTCTCCAAACTTTCTGCATACTCTCTCTAGAAGCTGAATCTCAATCACCATGTGACCCATGATAGTCCTCCCAATGAGATACCTCTTATATCAATAGTAAGGTATGTTCTCTCTTTCATCATCCCATCTGGGGCAATCTCTATATGGTCACCATGTGAAATCTCTTAGAAGGTCTATCTTATGCCTGAAATACAATATGTAGCCTAGTGGCCCCTGTACAAGTGCTCCCTGGTAACATTATATGTATGGCATGTCTAGTTGTACAATCCACTAAGCCATGGGTAAGAAAATAGCTATGTGCTCATATGCCCAAACTTGCAGTAGTGTTATCCCACTACTGATAGATAACCCTCCCCTGTACGCCAACTAATGGAGTTGGTTGTACGTCATTGCCAACATACATCGACCCCATGTAAAAACTATACCCTCCATGATCATGTGCTTTAGAAATCTCCTCCAACTGATAGGAATCCATGGAGTCATCTATTAGGAACTAGTAGACATGCAATCACCCCACATATCACTGCAATCAACCTACCATGCTATCTCACAACTTTCTCCCATCGGATCTTGTAATCCCAGATATCAAGGTCCTCATCATCACTGTCAAACAATTTGTGTAGTGTTGATCTCCCTCTCATAGGGTTGTACTCTTCTAAATTACTATGGATGGGAATCCTAAGGATGTGCCACACATCCTCCAAAGTCACCATCACCTCACCTACAGTAGGTGGAACGATCTCATCTCTGAATGCCACCGCTCTGTAGGCGCTTTAATCAATCCTCTATTTTTCCTAATCTCAAGCAAGTAAGTGATATAGTATATTCCTAACAAGGCTAGGATCTACCTCTCATGACTGCTCAGTTGGTGCAAGATATCCAGACATACGAGTCTGCTCTCCCATGTTTGTGGAATCGCAAACTCCTCCTGCGATCACCAAGCAACTTTGGTCAACTTTCTATACTATTTGTTACTTGTTGACCAACCTAGGACCTATTTTGACCAACTTTGACCTAATTTTGACTTTTTCCTAAGGTCATGACCTATTTAGGAAATTTTGGGATTGTTTAGGACCCCTTGGACCCTATTCTAGTTCATTTGTAGTTGCTTTTACCAATTGTGTAGTTTGGCTTACCAACTGCGTAGCTTGGCTTACCAACTACACAGGAAATGTAGGTGGTCATCCCACATGTGCTTACTACATGGTTGGGCATGTGACCTACATAGGTGGTCACATAAGCTACATAGGTGGCACATGTGGACCCCTTGTGGGCCCTATTTGACCCTTTTTTGACCCCTAAACTACCTATAAGTGCATGTAAACCCTAGAAATCACTGAGAAGCTCATATGTACTCACCTCAGGTCCTGCATTGACTGACCATCGGTAGCTGCACACTCAATCCCCATGTTGGTTCTCCACTAACACTTGATCCATCCTCCTTGCTCTAGAGCTCAAATTCTTCCAAATGTGAGAGTTAAAATTACCTCCAAATCCCTCTCCAAGCCTTTTTATAGCCTCTTAGCTGCCTAGATGGATGTGCAACCCTTTACTTTTGTATTGGTTGTGATGCTTTTTGCACTTTGAACCTCATATCTTTTGCATTTGACCTTCAATTTTTGATCCGCTCGTTGTTGTGGATCCATCTCATCATTGTTGACAAATTGACCTATCATTTATATTTTTTGGTCAATTTCTTGAAGGGGCACCTATGTATCCCATTATCACTGGGGCATGTTTTAATGTGATTTTCTTCAAGATTCTTTGACATACCATTCATAATCACACTCTATCAAAGAGGGGAAAAATGTAGACGCCTAAAAAATGTTTGAGCCTGCTATTCTACGTGTTTTAACATTTTTAGCATTACAATTGAAACATTGATTTGTGACCTAATTATTCCTCTATGTTGCACATATGATCTTTATTATATGACAACATTGTGTCTTTCGTTGATGATTGAATATTGAAAAATTGTTCAATTATTTACTAATACTTCTACTCTCTTTATCAAATCGATCATTTTCCTAATCGATTCTGATCAACCGTAAACCGATACTATTCAATCCTAAACCAATCCTATTCGATCCTAAACCATTCCAAATCATCCTAAATCAATTCAAACCTATCCTATTCCATTCCTAATAATTTTTAGAATTTTTTGGACTCATTCCAACCATTCTGGGGCATTGTCCAAGATCATTAATGCCTAATTAACCCAATTTTCAAATTGATCAAATCCTTTGCTAAATTCAATAAATATTGTCATCATTCTAGGAGCATTGTCCAAGATAATTGATGCTTCATATCCCTTTAATCAACTATTTGATAACATTGTCAAAGTTCATTGATTTTATCATTATCAATTCAATAGTGTTGACAAAGATCATCAATGCTATTTCTGATCATTATTATTTTGGGAACATTGTCCAAGTTCATCGATGTTTCCCCATTCCTATTTCAATCCTATGGCATCATCAAAGTTCATTGGCACTATTCAATCATTTCGAAACATCATTATCACAAGAGTATTACCAAAGCTCATTGATGCCTTGTGATTTTCTAAACTATTCCAGAATCCTCAGAATTGATCCTAATCCTTATCAATATTACCAAAATCATTTCAATTCAACAATAATACCTTCAATTTGATTAATAATCCACTAATCTATCCTATTGGGATGAATAACCTATAGTTTATCCCTATTTCCTAATTGAATAAATAAATTGACTTTATTTATTCCCTTTTCCCTAAGTCTTCACAATTAATTAATTTTTAAATTAATTAAATGTCTAATTCCAATTTATGGGATTTTATAATTTCATAAATGCTAATTTATATTTGTGAGGAATATTAATTTATTAATTGATTAAATCCTCCTAATCTCACCGAATTGTCATATCCCTTAATTGTGGTTCACATCCCTATTAAGGTGCTTCTTTAATATCTTTAATATTTCTTCATTCAATTTCCCCTTAATCATGCTTCCAAGAATCCTACCTCCTGTTCCCTCTATTGTACATTTGATTTATGCACTCTAATTCACCTAATTGCTTCTCATTTTCTATAAATTGATATTCTTTCCTCTCTTTCAAGTTTGAACCACTATCTCCTAGTATTCTCGTTATCAATTTATGCTTTCAAGTTCTTTGTGCAATTGTGTTATTGTCAAAGAGAAACATAATCTACCTTTATGGAAAAGAAAGGAGAGAATTTGAGCATTATTTGAAGGAATTTCTTATGTTTTTATTTCATATTAGTTGTGAATTCCTATTTCAATGGCTCTAATGTTATATTAGATAGGTTAGCATATTGTGTAGGGTTTGTAGCTACCTAGTGTAACATAGAAAATGTAACATATAAAAATGTGTAACATAAAAAATGTAACATTTGAAATATATGGGGGAAGGATAAGATATTCCTCTTCCATCCCAAGATGCACAAAGGAAAGATCCAAATTGATCAACCCAGAAAGGATCAATCCACAAATGAATCAATCATTTGGAAATGAGGGTAAAGAGGAAAGCCTTAAATTCCTCATTTTATGGAAAGGAATGAATGTGTGATAGATTTAGAATGATTAAGGATTTGAATTGAAATGGATAGGAGAAATGCACTAACCTTGAAATATTGTAGATCAAAGAATATCATTTTCTAAGGTCTGTACTCTGTTTCTGGAAAAACTAAAGTATGATCCAAAACCAAAATGCAAAGACAAAAAAAACCCATAAATATTTTTCTTACCTGATGTTGTATTATGAAAAAGGTTGATCTTGACCCACAAATGTCACCCCTAACCCAATAATGTTGACCTTGACCTACACAGGTACAACAAAAAATTTGTTCATGGATCCTGAAATTTTTCTGAAAAGGGTATCTAGATCTGGGTTCAAATCTATAGTCCTGAACCCATACCGGAAAGAAAAAGAGGTTTGTTTGTTGGGAGGAGAGGTTTTCCTTAGTCAAACCCTATTTTTGGAATTAACCACAAATATATGTAATTGAAATTGCAGAAATAAACAAAGTAAATGCATAAATTCACCTTGCTTGTAAAAGTCCTTGTGGAGGATTTGAATCCTTGAATCCAAAATTATGTAGGCACCAATGGATCTATAATTTAGAATGTAGGATGTCTTTAATCAATTGATTGTTGATCTCTAACACCAAATATTGAATGGGTTCTTGATTTAGAAGAGGCTTGGAGGAAGGTGGATGGAGAGATCACCAAAAGGGCACATATGTAGCTTTAATCCTTCAATGGCCTCCCATGGATTTCTTTGATAAATGGATGCTTGATGATGGATGAATAATTTCTTCAAATATTTCTTTAATTCTTTCTTGAATCTTCACTTGATAATGTTTCTCAATTGCTCAAGGATGCTTAGGCTTCAATAGAGGACTTAGAGAAAATGAGAGGAGAAAGGATCCCTTTTATATGAAATTAGGGCACAATATTCTAAGGAGGCTGACATAGGAGAATTAAATTCCCACTAAAGCCTTTACCCTTAGGAGAGGACCTATATTAAATATAATTTAGGAATCATTTCTTCCGAACCTGAAATAGTTGACTCGAAAGTGGGAATTATCTTTTGCAAAGACCGACATCCAGAAACTATGGGACCCTGAGATTTAAACCCTAGGTCAGGGTTGAGGTTGACATAGACCCAAAAGGTTGACCTTGACCCTGAGGTCAAAGACCTCAGATCTACAATCTAGGATGCCAAAAAAATGGATGGAAAGAAGTGGAAAGAGAGGCAGAACAGGGAGAAAGCTAGGTCAAAGTTAAGAACCCATTCAAGGTGCTTGATATGACCCCAAACTACTTACTTAGAAGGCTAAACTAGTCTACCAAGGAAGTGCTTCCATTTTCTGACTATACATTTAGCCCCCACTTTAGCAAGAGTACGGACTCAACACAAACTCTTGGTAAAGGATAAAATAGAGAAATGAAAATCTTATTGGAATAAAAAGGGATAAAGAAATCCTCAAGCCCCCAAGGGACTTAAGTCTTTATCAACCCTAATATCATGATAAGAGAGACATCACTAGTCAAATAGAGAGAGAGAGAGAGAGAGAGAGAGAGAGAGAGAGAGAGAGAGAGGGGGTTAGCTCACCCNAAATAGAGAGAGAGAGAGAGAGAGAGAGAGAGAGAGAGAGAGAGAGAGAGGTGGTTAGCTCACCCAGTAAGATGTGTGTATCTCACTGTGAACCACAAAAAGGATAGGATGGCCCACCAAGCAGTCACTTGATGGTCACCCCATAAAGTTGTGTGCCTTCTGGCAGCTTTGTGCATGTATGTAGTGCATATTTTGATGGCTTTTATGAAGTACCCATGGATCCATATCCTTATATCACCATGGAATACATTTGTAAAATGTGTATCTCTTCAGGATTTAGCAAATTATGTACGTTACCTTCCAAGGATTTAGCATATTGAATTGTAATTGAATGCATATATCTTTAGGATTTAGCAACTTATGTGCATTAACTTCTAAGGATTTAGAAAAAATACAAGTAAAAATGCGTATCCCTTTAGGATTTAGCAACTTATGTGTGTTACCTTCTGAGGATTTAGCATGTTGCAAAACAAAATGTTAGAACAAAAATGCATAATATAAAATGAGGGAGGCCATGTATATGTCCCCCTCCTTATTATGGAAAAGTACATACTATTTTGACATGTTAAGGAAAGAAAAGATCAAGGATAAAACCTTCTTCGACATCAAGACAATATCCATAGACAACACCCAGTCCAAGCCAAGAAGGTCACAACTCCTATGAGGCCATGGAAGGGATGAATGCAAAGAGATATCATGCAAGAAGTGAAAAAGTAACCCTTGTGAGAGATAGCACAGTATTCAGTTTCCAAGGTGAGAGATTTATCTACCATGGAAAACCAATGTCAAATAATGAAAATATGTTATAATCAAGGACATAGATCCTCAATGCCAACCAAAAATTTTCATGTATGATGGATATCAAATAATAGATAGATACTTCTTAACTAAGGGGAAAGTGAATCTCAAAAAGATAGAAAAGAAGGATATGGAATCCTTGCCCCCTAAGCATGGGAAAAAATATGAAAGGGGACCTATTATGTCACTCACAATACTATGCAAGACAATGATCCCCCAAAGATTAGGCTAACATTGTTTACATAATGTGGAGTTCCATAATAGGAACATAAATGTTATTTAGAAAAAGTAGGATTGAAATATAACTCATTGCCAGATGATATATAAATAACTTTACTATCAATGAGTTGCCTAATCTTATAATGTAAATCATGACATTCATTAGTAGAGTGATCATGAAATCTATGATATAAACAAAAAGGAAGATTCTTCAAGTGTGGACTACATTTCTTTTTGCATTTAGGTCTAGCAATCATCTTAGCATGAAGGATTTTAGGGAAAAGATCTTCTTGGTCAAATTCCTTCTTAGGTTCATCATGTTTTGAAGTGTTATTTGAGATGTTGTTATTGATGTGTTGTTGAGGATTAAATCCCAATCCATAAGAATGCTCATGTCCCCCATTTTGTAAGGACATTTGAATTCCCTGTTTATGCTCTCCTTGACCATGGAATCCTTGTTTAACTAGTAAATGATAACCAGGACCATAATAAGAAGCCATATCAGAAGGAGTTAATGGAACTTTAGTAGTTTCTATGTTATTTCTAGTAGGTTTGACAGATTCATAGTGGGTAGAATCAACAACAAAGTTATTACGAAGGTAATGACAAGTAGAAGCAAAGACTCATTGTTCAAACTCTCTTTGTGGCTTCATAAAATCAAGATCAGAAACCTTATATTCTCCAATAAAGATCGAACTAAAATCGAGGGTTCCCCAATCATCTCCAGGAAGAGAATTAGAGGAAGAAGGATTACTATTAGGAATAGGATTATGGTGGGTTTGAATATTCAAACAAGGATTTGGCGCATCACCTGCATGAATTGTATACACCATGTTGTTGTGAATAAACTTGACTTTACGGTGAAGGGTGGAAGGAACAACATGCATCTCATGCAACCAAGGTCTACCCAAAAGTAAGTTATAATGAAGAGGTCTAGGCATAACATGAAAATGAGTATTTAGGATAACTAGACCTACTTTAATAGGTAGGGTAATGATGCCCAAAGTGTTCTTATCAATGTTATCAAAGCCACGTATAGGATTATTATTAGGTTGACTAGTTGAGAGATCGACTTTAATTGATGTGAGCATGTCCATGCTACAAATATTAAGCCCAGATCCATTATAAATCAAGGTCCTATTAATGATACTCTTATTGATAGTAACAAAAACCATAAGGGCATCATATTGCTTCTAAAATTCTTGAGAAGGTAAATCCTTTTGATTAAATACAATGTTAGGAGGACCTGAGGTAACATGCACGCATTGTAAGAAGGCATTGATGTTTTGTTGATTAGGAGGTGGAGTGGAAAGAGTTGCTAGATATTTTTGCAAGGCTTCATGGTAGGTAGGTGAAGTTTGAAGAAGCTCCCATAAAGAAATCTTGGCAGGGGTATTGCGCAATTGATTTATCATATCATACTCCATGATAGGAAGACGAGGTGGAGGAGGAAGAATGGGTTGAGAAGGTGGTAAAGAAGTAGAAGCCACCATATTAGGTTGAGGTTTATTCCTTGTATGATAGGTGTGAGCTATCAAATCTTGATCATTGAAATATTCTAAAGATTCCATAGGTTTACCTTTGATAGTAATGCAAGGACAACCTTTAATAGTCAACAAGGGTTTTGGATAAACCATGTTAGTTATCTCAGCACTACAGATAGATTGACAAGAAGGAAGAAAAGAATACATCCTATGAGGAGATGAGGGAGGATCTTGATTCTCCATAATATCATCACTAAGAGGGAGAACATTAAGGGAATTCATATCATTCTCTGCTAATGCCTCATCACTAGAAGGAATCCCAATTGGAGGTAAAGTATCTATAATGTCTTCTTTCTCTAAAATGTCTACATAAGAGGAGTGTGTTTTAGAAAAAGAGTCACCATCATGTATGAATATGTCATCCATTAATAAATGATCCTCTTGTATCAAGTCATCTTCACAAGGAGGGGATAAATCAATGTCTTTATCCAAGGGTTCATCCCAAAAAGTAGAATCATCCATAATGGCTTCATGAGGAAGAGAGTAATCAACATCCAAATCCAA
>MU225543.1:1369204-1388253 GCA_018584345.1 Thuja plicata
AAAAAACTTGTGGAACATGATAACAAATAAAGAAATGCATAGAAAATAGATCTAGATATATCCCAATGCATTCAAATGAAATGTATGATGAAAAATGTAAATGTTTTTGTATTTTTAATGAAATTTGTGATTTTTATTTATTTGTGACATATAAATGCAAGAGCTTAAAAGAAATCTACTTTTAAATTTGTGTAAGATCTAACACAAGATGCAAATCTAACACCAAAAAGAAAGCGTTGTCTATCGTGGGTTCATCAAAATGTAACATATAACAATGTGTAACATAAGGAATGTAACATTTGAAATATATGGGGGAAGGATAAGATATTCCTCTTCCATTCCAAGATGCACAACGGAAAGATCCAAATTGATCAACCCAAAAAAGTTCAATGCACAAATGAATCAATCATTTTGAAATGAGAGTAAAGAGGAAAGTCTTAAGTTCCTTGTTTTATGGAATGGAATGAATGTGTGATAGATTTAGAATGATTAAGGATTTGAATTGAAATGGATAGGAGAAATGCACTAACCTTGAAATATTACATATCAAATAATGTCATTTTCTGAGGTCTATACTCTATTTCTGTAAAAACTAAAGTATGATCCGAAACTAGAACGCAGAGATGAACAAAACCCAGAAATCATTTTTTGATCTGATGTTGTCTTATGAAAAAGGTCAACCTTGACCCACAAATGTCACTCCTAACCCAATAATGTTGACCTTGACCTCCACTGGTCTGACAAAAAATCTATTCATGAATCCTGAAAGTTTGCTGAAAAGGGTATCCAGATCTAGGTTCAAATCCATAGTACTGAACCTGTACCTGAAAGAAAAAGTAGTTTGTTTGTTGGTAAGGAGGGGTTTTCCTTAGTCAAACCCTGATTTTGGAATTAAACTCAAATACATATAATTGAAATTGTAGAAATAAACAAAGTAAATGCATAAATTCACCTTCCTTGTAAAAGTCCTTATGGAGGATTCAAATCCTTGAATCCACAAGCATGTAGACACCAATGGATCTAGAATTTATAATGTAGGATGTATTCAATCAATTACTTGTTTCTCTCCAACACAAAATCTTGAATGGGTTCTTGATTTAGAAGAGGCTTGGAGGAAGGTGGATGGAGAGATCACCAAAAGGGCACCTATGTAGCTTGAATCCTTCAATGGCCTCCCATGGATTTATTTGATGAATGGATGCTTTATGATGGATGAATCATTGCTTCAAATCTTTCTTGAATGATTTCTTGAATCTTCACTTGATAATGTTTCTCAATTGCTCAAGGATGCTTAGGCTTCAATAGAGGACTTAGAGAAAATGAGAGGAGAAAGGCTCCTTTTTATATGAAATTAGGGAACGATCTTCTAAGAAGGCCGACATAGGAGAATTAAATTCCCATTAAAGCCTTTACCCCTAGGAGAGGACCTATGTTAAATATAATTTAGGAATCATTGCTTTGGAACTGGAAACAATCGACCCAGAAGTGGGAATTATTTTTTGCAAAGACCGACATCTAGTAACTGTGGGACCCTGAGATTTGAACCCTAGGTCAAGTTCAAGGTCGACCTTGGCCTAGGTTAGGGTTGAGGTCAACCTTGACCTAGGTCAGGGTCAAGGTTGACCTTGACCTAGGTTAGGGTCAAGGTTGACATAGACCCAAAAGGTTGACCCTAACTCTGAGGTCAAAGACCTTAGATCTGTAGTCTAGGATGCCAAAAACTGGATGGAAAGAAGTGGAAAGAGAGGCAGAACAAGGGGAAAGCTAGGTCAAATTCTAGAACCCATTCAAGATGCTTGATATGACCCAAAAATACTTACTCAGAAGGCTAAACCAGTATACCAGGGAAGTGCTTCCATTTTCCAACTATACACCTAGAGATGCTTTCAAGCCATTGAATATTTCCAAATTCTTAAAAATAAAAATAAAATTGTAAAAAAAATCTGAAATAAATGTCATTTTATGACTCATTTATTTTTCTCATCATGTACATAATTGCTTGTTGTTTTCAATAAATTGTCCCTTGGAACAAGACATACATTTGAGCAAACACAATCTGAAGACTTGTCAAACTGTGCACTTAACAAAATCATGCATTAATAGACAAACTATCCAATCCAGTTAGCAATCAATCAGATTAAAATTGTCCTGTCAATCAATCAACATCAATTCTTTATCAATCATCATTGTTTCTTATACAGGGTGTGGTATAATCAAAACCAGATGGTATTTGTCTTAGATGGGGTACTTCATTCCTGAAACCAAACACCATCATCATTAATCACACAAACTATCAACTTCAACAATAAGTTCAAACTCGTTGTTGACTTGCTTGGTACAATGAGTCTTATCTTTTATTGATTTATCTTTGATCATGTTCTTATGCTAATCTAGGATATCACTGAGTGATGAGAGTGGTCAGGATGGTTCATGATCCTTTAGTTTTGTTTTTGTCTTCTTCTTGTTGAGTGTATTTCATAAATTTTTGCAGCACGTATGTCATATGCTTCAAGATGGATGGAAACATTCCTTCTCTGCAATGTGTTTGTTATTATGCAAAGGGATCACATTATCACCTTGAATTTATATGTCATGGTGTGATGCATCCAATTTTTCATATCAAATAAAGATCTTATGAAAATAATGCACTTATGAAAGCAATGTTTCATCACTACTAATTATTCTTCTCTTTCGTCTAATTTTTTCTTTCTCCTAATATTTCTTCTATGAATCCTGACAATCATCCTTCTTTTCAAAAATTTGTCCTCATATCAATTTCTACCCAATTTTCCAAGGGGGCATCTTACCTCCATTCTGTCGATCCACTGGGGAATGATTTTTAATATTTCTTTGACATAATGCTCACAATTGCATTGTATCAAAGAGGGGCAAAATATAGACACTAAAAAATAGTTCACACCTATCATCCCCTTTTTAACATGTCTTATATATTATGTGTTTGATCACCAACATTGTGTCGTTCTTCTATTAATTAAAAAATGAAAGCTATTTAATTAATTAATAAATTTTGTCCCTAATTATTATCATATTCTGATCAATTTGATCTTTTGATCATGTCTAATAATGTAATTTTTCATTATTGATCATTTTAATCATGTCAATACAATTAATTCATCTTCTATAGGGGTAAATAATCATTAATATATTCCCTATTCCTAAGTCCTAACCTATGATAAATAAATAAACTTTATTTATCTCAATGTTCCCTCTTTTTCCCATAGTTAATTAATTATATTAATTAATTATCTAATTTCAAATTTGGGAATTATTATTAATTTCCTAATTTCTAATTTCTAGTTTTTCCTATTTCTTAATTCCTAGTTTACTAACATGATTGGAATTAATTTAAAAATTAATTATCCACTCATACCTCTTTTCTAGCCTCCACCTTCCGTTTTCCTTTTCTCATAATTGTCCTAGTTTATGAGAATTTTCCTTTTTACCTTTTGTCATTATTGTCATAGTTTATGACAATTTTCCTCTTTTTTTTTTCATATTTGTCATAGTTTATGACAAATTTTCTTTTCTTCACTCACTAATTTCAAATTGTGCATTCAATTTGTCATAAGTTCTCATAATTAATGACAATTTTTCTTTTTTGAATTTGCCAATTGTCATAGTTTATGACAATTTCCCTTTTGCACATCTAATTACTAATTTTACAATTTGAGCTCTCATCTTCTATAAATTGAGCTCATTTTGTCTTTCTTTGGTTAAAAACATCTTTCAAATCTTCTCGTTATCATGCCAAATTGCTTTAATGAATAAGTGCAAAATCATCATGGGAGCTACAACAACTCATTTTGAGAAGCAAGAAAGGACATTGGAGTCCATTTGAGGGAGTTTTTATTGTGTTTATTTGTATATATTTTTAATACTCTTTCTCAATTGCTCTAATGTTAGGATATGATTATTATTTGTATGCTTTTATAGGTTGTGGTTGCCTTGCATGCAATTGTTTACCTCTTTTTCCTCTCCTTCATATATATATATATATATATATATGTGTGTGTGTGTGTGTGTGTGTGTGTGTGTGTGTGTGTCTATATATATACATATGTGTGTGTGTGTGTGTGTACACACACACACACACACACACATATTCATGTCTTTAAATTTCTCCATTCTTCATAATCTCTTGTGCAATGTGCTCTGAGAGAAAATATATTTAAAAAGAACATGATTTTTTTTATAGCAGGGGAATAGAGTGAAATTTCATTTAATGCATTAGTTTTATTTTGATGTTGATGTTATTTACATTTGGTGAGAGAAACTCAATTGTAGTAATGTTTGGACAATTAGATCTTTGATCTGGTTTGTAATTTCCTTCATTTATGCATCTAGCACACCTAGTGGGACCACCATTGTCCTTTATAATTGATTTTATTTTAGCTTGAATAGACTTTGAACCTCCTGATAATGAAATCTCACTATTGCTTCAATTAATCCAACTAAAAAAAGAGATACATAAACCTATGTGGGAATTCATAGCCAAGTTCAATAGGATATTTCAAAGTATCCCTACTAATTCCACGCCTAGTGATGAAAACAAGAAGATATTCTATCTCAATGTTGTACCACCTGATATAAGCTTTCAACTACTGAAAGATGGAGTAGCTGATTTGAACATTGCGCAAAGACAAGCTATTCATCTTAAGGATATGTTTATCATAGTAGGAAAATGGAAGAGGGAAGTCCAATCCTTAGGAAACTCCTTGTCTACTCCAACAGATCCTCTGATGCAGAGGTTGATGAATGACATGGAAATTGTTAAGAGGTAGAAGAATATGGGAATTTCCCCATATCAATTTGTTGATGAGACTTTGTGATGGTCTTTCCAATGGGAGATAATTTGTCACCGAATACTAGAGTATCGACCAACTTTGCCTGAAGAGGTGTGTGAGAGAGTTGGATCTCCTAGCCTCCAAGCACCTGGTTGTTGAGTTAGGATAGTGTAGGCCTAGATAAGTTGGACAAGTGACTATTTATTTTTAGGGGACAGCTGGTCTTGACTCATGAACCTCTGAGATTTTAATAGTAATAGGTTTCCTGCAAGCAATCGTTATATCCATCGAAGAAAATAGAAAACAAGATAGAACAAGGTTTGTATAGATGTCTAACTATATCCATGAAATACATTTACTTAGAATCAAAAAATTTCCAGATGAAAAGAAGTAAAAAATACTAAACATATGCATACAATCTTCAACCACACATATATCAGTAGCAAACTAACATATTTCATTAAATCTTTGCAAGAACTAGAACACATGACATAAGGAAGCATACACCATGGAAATTGTTTGTTAATTCTAGGACCATAAAAAACACAAAGCATGAGTTTGAATGGTGTTTCTCATTATTTCATTAACTTCAAATCCATTATCACTGGTAGTTACACTAGCAGACCCAAGGGAGCATTAATCTACTCTGAACTTAAAAATGACAGGATTGCCATAAAACTGAAAGCTTGTATTACTAGTGAACAATGAAATCATCAATTTTCCAACCCTTGGAATGGTGTCAGACTTTGTATTAATATTAAATTATAACTACCTAAGGGGACTATCCCTATGCTAGATATTTACATTATATTACAATATTTATAGTTGGTACTACCTAAGCTGTCACAAATTCCTTGATATAATACAATCACTTGAGAAGAAAAGAGAGGAGAGAAAGAAAGAAGCTCTAGGAAAATTGCCCTTGGAAAAAGTGTCCTCATACTTGCAGATGTGATGGAGCTTCCCTAAGTGACCTGGGCCATATGCCCTTATTAATGGTTTTTTGTCACTTTGGTGACCTAGGAGGCATCTTCAGTGAACTTTTGGGCCAATAGTGACTGGTCATGTCCAGAAGGATGATCATGAACTAGACATCATATTGTAGATAGTGATCGGTTGGCTTGGGGGAATTGTCAACACTTATCACTAAAAAGAATAAAAAAATGAGGACCCAAAGTTTGGGATCTTGGGGCTTATGTTCAAATAATAAATAATGCTTATGTATTGTGCTTCTCATGAAGGATACCCGATGTTAGAGAAACATTATTGGCCTTTGAAATTCTCATATGCCTACAGAATATGGAGTATACCATCTTATTCTAAATCCTTCAAGCAATCCCAACAATCAATAGATCCTTTAAAATGGAGGCTAACATCTTTGACCTTATCTTTTAACTCTATAGCCACCTTGGCTGCACCATGGGATTTGAGTAACACTTGGGATAATTCTATCATGGTGGCACCACTAACATCTCCCTTGGGCTAGAAATGAGCCTCGACCACTTCATCAAACTTACCAATTATAGAATCAATGGGAGTATAAGTCCTGGGGCTAAGAGGATCAGACAATGTAATCTCTTGGATGAGGGAGTCATATCGGTCTAATGGATTTTGGACCACCTACAATTTTTCTTCCAAAAATTGTATTCATCTCCTAGAATGTTTGTATTCATCAACTTGTCTTCCCCATGATTTAGAATCTCTAATGAGGTATCCTTCTAATCTTCACATTTCTTGATCTCTCCTTGCCACTAGGGAATGGTGGCCTCTATCCTCTTTACTAAATCATTTAACCAGAAAAAGTCTAGGAGAGACTAAGATAGAAAACTTCTTATGACCCCAACCTAATGAGAAATCCACTCATCCATCGCTAACACCTTCCTCTTCATAACTTTCAGGGAATCAACATTTCTCTATAGTTGCAGTGTCCTGGGAATTGAGGGTCTGGGTATTTCAGAAGTGAGGGGGCGTACTAGTTCTGTTAGGAGTCCCAAAAGATTTCCATTGGCTTCTTTCAGCTCCTCTATCTTAAGAGATTGCTTCTCATACTAGACCTAGATATCCTGACCCACTTCATTTAGGAGGCCTAATCCCCCCTACTGAGTTCTTTTACCTAGAGACACCTCCATAATCACATATTCTTTAGCAGCTACCTCAGAATCCTCTTTTCCTACTAGAGGGGGGCTACAATTATTGCCACAATATTTCCATCTGGGGCCCTTCTAATGTTGTGAAGGGTACGAGCCTTCTTGGGCCACTATTTCTAGTGGTGCTAGCAAGCTTTGTTTTCCAATGAAGCCTAGGGGAATAGCGTCAGAGGTTACGGTTGCTCCTAAAGGTTTGGTTTCCTCTTCACCCAACACCTTCTTCATGACTGATTCATTGTCTTGTTCTTTTGGCATTTACTTTTCTCCTTCAGCCTCTTCAGTTTGGGGATCATCTTCTTTTTGGGCCACAACATCTTCTGGCCCTATTGACTCAAGTATAGGAACATCAACTTCTTCTTTTGTTGTACCTTCTATGGTATAGTCAACCCTACCCTGCAGTTCCCTAAGATCACCCACCTAGAAGAATTAGTCGATGTTAAATTGTGCTATCTATGGGGGAATCTTTGGATGATCTTCCTTCTCAAAGGAGGAAGAGGAGGAAATTACCTCAACCTCAAGTACATCCTTAGGCTATGGGCCCAAATCTTTATTTCACAGGGACCAACCTGCCTTTTGTTTCTTTCTTTTGAGTGGCACTTTAGGTTCTACAGATGTCATTATTCTAGTGATTTCCAATTCACATGTTTCACTTAACAAAATTTGCAGGGACAGAGAACCTCCCGGTGGGGGAAAGGAGCCTATCGACATAGCTCCAAGACCAAAAGTCACTCTGGAGTTTGTTGCATCCATTAATTTCTAGGAGTGCTCCAACTTTACCCCAACTGCTCCATTAGGGGAGCTAAAATGGGGTCCAAGACCTGAGGGAGGGTGCCAACTTTCTTCTTTCCATGGGCTTTGGATTGTTCTAGGGCCCAGCACTTGAGGCTCCCACAAAATTTTTGTCCAACCAGACACTCTTCGGGAAGAACTTCTCTAAATATGATTTGTTGTGCTTAATTTCTTCTCTCAAGATGGTGTCAACATCCAAAATTTCTAGCATATCCCAATCCACTAGAGGGAGGTCCATCTTATTGATGGAAGTGCTCCAAGGTGTGCTTGCACATACACAATCTATGAATATTCTAGTCCTAGTCTCCTCTATATCCTAACCTCACTTCTAGGAGCTCCCAATTCTTTTCTCCACTAGCCTAAGACTTCACTAACTCAATACAATGAGTTTATCTCCTTGTGCTTCACCTTGAAGGACAACTATCAATAAATGTGTTTCAACTCTTCACTCTAACTTGGAGGGATCCAAGTTCAAATCCTTCATAACAACTTCACAAGTTCTTCAAAAGGTATGTCCATCAATAAAAAACTCTTTGATATCCATATGGTTCCATTATAATGGGACATCAAGTTCTAACCAATCAAGTCCAAGTTTGACAAAGATTTAGGCCTAATAAGCCTAATTACTAAATTAGCCCTATCTAGAGGGTTTTCCTAGATTCTTTCCCAAAACTTTCAAATAAACCCAAAAACTAACTTGAGACTTGGATACCCTTTTCCAATACCTTGAATATTTTTGAGGTCTTAGGGTCCTAGGTCATTCGTATAGTAGTATCCTATAATATAGGGAAAATAGGGTTAATTTTGTTCATAATATCCAGTCCACTAATTTCTACCTAGAAATATATCTAGATGGATTAGAAAAGACCTAAGCTCTTTTTTAGAGATCTATAAGATCTTAAGGCTTTTGAAACCACACTTGGTTTGAGTCTCTCAAACACTCCCTTGCACTTGCATTCAAATTTCTCCCTATCATGCACCTAACTAGGCTCTCTGGTCTCGCCTAGGGCATGATCTTAAAAATAACAAACTGAAAATTTTAACCTCCTACTTTCATATTTACAATGTAAAGAATCTCCCCTACCATATTCATTCACACTCTAAATATTTCCATAGTTGGATTCTATGGGGGAGCCATGAAACCAAAATCCACTCTATCGACTCCAGAAACTACACTAATTACAATTTTTTTAACAAAGCCTAACTAATCAACTCAAAACCACTTTTTCAATGAATGAAAAGTTCTTAAAACTGTAAAATATGGATCCAACACTGGAATATGCTATTCAATCCATTCACTAATTCTTATACATCAAAAGAGACGACTATGCACAAAACTCATAAAATAGTGTTCTTCTTTCTATTCAAAAACTTTCATTACATCACTCCTCCCTCAGGAAATGAGCCTCAAGGTATCTAAATATGCCTTTCTCCATGTTTTTAGGCCACTAGCATCCATATTCCTCCTCAATTGCGAAGGGAATCAAAAGCTGTCAATGTTGCATGCATCATTTGCAAAATTGCAAATGTTGTCATGACAACATTATGGCATCTTTTACATTAATGCTCCAAACTAACTTTTATGACCTCTAACTCATTCCAATCGATGAATAAACATCATTTAGGCCTTTTTAGGTACTTTTCTCATCTTACCTAAGTATAGAAAACTTTTAGACCCATTTCCCACTTTTAGGCTAACAAAGCACTAACTCCTAGAAAATCAAAATCAACTAGGGTAGATTGATCCTAGTCTAATCTACCTAGTAACACACATTTCAAGGCCTTCTAACATCAAAATGAAAATATAATGACTTGGCTAGGGTTAGTACAAGCCAAAATTGTAACAAGATTTAGGGGTTGTCCTAGGTGCTCCCGCACCATCCTCCTCAAATGAAAAGAATTCAATCCACCCTTGGATTGAGTAAGTTGGAATCCACTACCAAATTCTTGAATTCAATCTCCTTGACCCAATTTTCATCTGCATCTTCTTTTCCATACCACTTAACCAAGTGTTCATAATAGGTTATTTGTCTGGTCTTTTTATAGTCCCTAGACTCAAGTATATTTTCTGCCTTTGGAGGTGAAGTAGGGGTCAAATTCAGGTCTTCTACCTCTTGTATGACCTCTATAAGGATTTGGTCTAGATCTAGGGTTGGTCCTTTGTACAAAACCAAATCTACTACATTGAACACCAGAGAAAAACCACTGTCTTTTAGTAGCTCCACCTTGTATACATTGGTTCCATATTTGGCCACTATAGTACATCGGCCAATTCTTCTCATTTGTAACTTATTGGGCACTCCTTTCTACAATATTTCATTGTTGAGATGTACCATCACTAGATCTCCAACTTGGAATTGGACATCCCTTTTTCTCTCATCCACCTTGATCTTTATCTTCTCTGTATTTTCATTCAATGTCCTTCTGACTGTCTCATGTACTTCTTGCATAGAATGTGCAAAATCTTCTACATAGCCACTACCCTAGTCTCCATCCTTCAGATCTTTGAGACCAAATATTCCTCTAGGGTGTAGTCCATAAAATATTTCAAAAGGACTCTTACCAGTAATCCTATTCATAGTTTCATTATAATCATACTCTGCCTACCCAATGAGTTGGTCCCAAACTTGACCATACTCCTTAGTTAAACACCTTAGGAGGTTACCAAGACTCCTATTAATTACTTCAGTTTGACCATCAGTCTAAGGATGGTATGCAAACCCAAAAGATAAATTGGTTCCTAACTTTTTCCATAGGGTCTTCCAAAAGTGACTCATGAACTTGCTATCTCTGTCTGACACTATGCTCAATGGTAACCCATGTATTCTAAATACCTCCTTGAAGAATAGGTGAGCTATTTTACTAGCATCATGGAATCTCTTGTGGGGTACAAAGTGTGTCATCTTACTGAACCTATCCACAATAACATAAATTCTATCCATTCCGTGTTTGGTCTTTGGTAATCCCACTACAAAATCTATGCTCAAACATTCCCATGGTCTACGTGGGATGGGAAGAGGTTCGTAAAGGCCTGCATTGGAAGATGTACCTTTTTCTTTTTGACGTACAACACAACTTTCTACATACTTCCTAATGTCCAAATTCATCTTAGGCCAAAAGTAAAACCTCTGAACTAATTCTTACATCTTATTTACACCAAAATACCCACTAAGTGCACCATTGTTCTTTTATTGAATCATATTTTCTCTTATAGACCCTCTAGCAACACATAATTGACTTCCTTTAAACAAAATATCACTCTACAAAGTATATTTAGAGAGTTCACTATGAAAATAATTCTTGTGTTCTTGACATACCTTGTAGATGTCTGCAAAGTCTCCATCTTCTACATAGAGGTCTTTGAAGCTCTCAATACCCATGCTCTACAGGTGTATCTCTTGTACTATCAGGACTCTTCTACTTAGGACATATGCTACCTTGTTCTTCAATCCCTTCTTTTTCTTGATATTGAAAGTGTAGGCATGTAGATATTCTACCCACTTTATATGTTTATGACTGACCTTATCTTATGAATTTAAGAAACTTAGTGCTTGGTTGTCTAAAAAAGGATACAAACTCCTTTGGAAGAAAGTAGTGCCTCCACTTCCTCAGTTCTTGGAATAGAGCATACATCTCTAGGTCATAAGAGGAGTAAAGCCACTAGTCTTCCCTCTTGGCTCAAGACACCACCAATTGTTACATTTCTAGCATCACATTCCACTATGAATAGATTCTCAAAGCTTTGAAAAATTAGAATTTGGTTGAGTATCAATATTCTTCTTCAATAAATCAAATCCATGTTACCTTTCTCATTCCACACAAACTTAGTTTTCATCCCTTATTTTATAGTATCTAACATAGGAGCACAAATTATACTGAATTTCTTTATGAACTTCCTATAATACTGTGCCAAGCCATGAAAACTTCTTACCTCAATTGTTGTTCTTGGAGTAGGAAAATTGAGAATAGATTCCACCTTTCTTGGATCCATCTTTAGATTGCCTTAAGATGGCACAAACTTAAGTTACACTATCTCTTGTTTCATGATTTTACATTTCTCAAAATTTATCATCAACTTCTCCTCATGTAGTTTCTTGAAAACTATTTGCAGATATTTGAGGTGTTCTTCTCTTGTCTTACTATAGATGAGTATATCATTTCAGTATACTACAACAAATTTTCCTATGTAGTCCTTAAGGAATTCAATCGTGAGTCTCATGAATGTAGATGGGGCATTGGATAAACCAAATGGAATTACAAGCCACTCATATAGTCCTTCTGTGGTTTTGAAGAATTTTTTCCATTCATCCCCTTCATTAACTCTGATTTGGTGGTATCCACTCTTCAGGTCAATTTTTATGAAAAATTTGGCTTCTCTTAGACAATCCATCAGGTATTCTATCCTAGGGATAGGGAATTTATACCTAATGGTTATCATGTTTATTGCTCTTGAGTCAGTACATAGCATCCAAGTTCCTCCCATTTTGGGTGCTAAGACAGTGGGTACGACACAAGGACTAATTCTTTTACTGATGAGACCTTGGCATAGGAGTTCTTGGATTTGACTAGCTATTTCCTCATTTTTTTGAGGGTGGCTTCTGGGATAAATTCTATTTGATGGCTTAAAATTCTCTTAGGGGGAAAGATTGATGGTTTTCCACCACTGAAAATTCCTTCATACCTCTACAACATATCCTGCTCTTCCTTTGGCAATTATGTCTTCTTGACTTCCTTGTCTGTACTTTCTTCTTTTGGCTTCAATACTAGTGCAAAACCAACTCCCTCACCTTTTAAGGCTTCTAAGAAATCCTTCTCACTGACCATTAGAACATTGGGGCTTGATGACTTTATTTCTCCATCCTCCAATAGTGACTCAATTTTAAATGTCACATTGTCCTTGAAAGAATAAGAATTATTTACTCGATCATGCATGGCCTGTCGGTCAAATTTTCATGGCCTACAAAGTATTAGGTGACATGCATCCATAGGTAGTGTATCATAAAAAAATGGAATCACTTCCATTTTGGATTGGTTTAGCACTCCAAGTAAGTGGTTTGGGGTCATTTCAAATTCCTTGAGTGGGTCTTTGACTTGGATCTGGATTTTTCCCCTATTCTGCCCCCTTTTCCACTTCTCTCTGACATATTTTTGGCATCATGAACTACATACCTGAGAATCTTGACCTCAAGGTCAAGGTCACCCTTCTGGGTCAAGTTTGACCTCAACCATGACATAGGTCAAAGTCAAAATTTACCCTGACCTAGGGTCTAGATTTCATGTTTCTAGGGTTTTCAGATGTCAGGCTTCGGAAACATTTAATTCCCACTTCTGGGTCAACTATTTCTGTTGCATATTTGCTTCTGTGAAAATAGTTGACTATATGTTTGTCATTAATGACAACATCTAGTATACAAAAGTGAACTATATTCACTTTTCCATATGGATACAGGGAAGCCTTGTGCGGTTGTTTTTATGTTTCAGACATAGTTACTATACCATATACATACACGTAGATTCAGATGTTCTGTTGGTTGTATTTCCTATTTCTTGCTGCTTATTCTTGTTCCTTGTCTTGCCCTCTGCAAATTATCAGGTTTTCATGCCTACGCATTGCCCAAGTTGTCAAAACCTTGAAAAACCCTAAAGCCAAGTGTTAAATGATGTATTTGAAACCCTTGGTCATGTCTTATGTTTTGTTGTTACCTTTTTCAGCCACTTAAGACATTGGCTTTAAGTTAGGTCGCTTGATCGCGTTACCCAGAATGAATATGCTAAATCCTCTCCCGACTTCTCTTTTTCCTTGTGTCGCGTAGTCTTGTTAGAAAATGGAATATTCCCTCATTATTTCGAGACTTGGTGATTTCACTTCAGTCAGGTTGTCGCTTGAACCTCATGTCATAAAGCTTTACAAGAATGGGACGCACTCCTCAGTCGGGTGATCGCGAGAAAAATCAGAAAGTCAAAGCAATGTCTTCCAACTTTACAATTCACTTCATGTCACATGATCGCTAGATCAGCTCAGTTAAATAGTTAATTTTTTCTTCAGTCATGTGGTCTCATGATCAAATGGCAGTTAAGGGATAACAGTCCCGATTCAGCGACTAACTGTTTGGTGTTAGTGATTTTCTTGAGTCGGGATGTCGCTTGAACAGGAGTAGTGACTCAGCTTTTCATAATGCATTAAGTGGACAAAAGAATAGATGACATTTGTCATGAAACTAGAGGTTGTCAGGAGGTCGCCAGAAGGAGGAAATGAGTCAAGTGATAAAGAGACTAAGGTGTTTTCACCTTCAGTCGTGAAGTCTCCAGATGACTTAAGGGCATGAAGGAATATATGGCGATTAAGCGACAACCGTGCGATGAAAAAATGAAAAGATCTGAAGGTGGTCGCGATGTCTGGAGATAAAAGTGCCCCAGGTAAAAATTCCTCCCGAATTGGTGATTAAGGTATGTCGTGAAGTCACTCTAAATAGAATAAAGGCATGTTCTATATGATAAGGTCAAGTTAAAGTTATTCCCCGACTCAGCGACTAAGGTTGTCATGTAGTCTTGAGAAAGAATATGAGCATCCAGTGACTTAGCGATAACTATGAATGTTAATGATAAATGGCTTCTCGCCTAATCTAGAGATCACACCATGGTTAAGAAAAAGTTTTCGCGACAAAGAGACTTCCTGTGGTCGCGAGGTCGCTGGATTACGAGATCTGAAATGTGGTGCCAAGTAGATGACATGACAAGGAAGATCACTCGGCGGCCAATCAGATACTGGAATTTTGATTACTGTGCACAAAAGGTAGCTGAGATGTGTGACAAAGAAAAAATCAGATGATGCCATGTCAGCTGTCTTAAACACTATATGATTGCGCCAAGGATTCATGATTTGAATTTCAATTTCCTGTCAACTTCGTGCAACTACGGCTAGGTTTTTGAAAGCTCACGGCATAGCAACTTAATGGCAGAACTGACATTTCCAAATTATGAGCCATGTACTCTGAATCCTATGGCTATAAACAGGGGATTGTGCGTTCATTCTTGTTCACCGAGTGTTATGATTTTAGAGCCAAGTTGTTGTTTTAGCAAAAATTGATATTGTGAGCAGTTACAGTGCTTCCAAGTGATTGAGATTTCTAAAAGTTACAGAGAGTTGAGCTCGGGACAGATAGTTGATATTGGAAGTTGGATTTGTTTCAATATCATTCAGACAGAGATTCAAAGAGCTTAAAAAGATGAGTACTGCTATGAGCGTTGCTTCAACGAGTGGAGGCAGTGGAGAGGAGCAAAAAGGAAAACCTAGCTTCTCAGATGAGTTTCTCCAACTTCTGTCGGGTTCAACACAGAATAGGAAGATTGATGCAGGTGTGTTCAAAGATGATTTCAAGGACATCAGAGATTCTATAAACCTAGGCACAATAGGTTACTCTCTATTTACCTATTTTTATAAAAATTCTGATAAACCTATCCCTGTTTCAAACCCTTGGATATCTCGTATGGGTAGGTTATTAGTGCCTGATGTATTTCTAGATGTTGACCTATTTTTGGACCTGGCGAATCATTATGATGTCCTCACAAAGACCATCAAAAGGGAGGATGGCACTAACTTGTTGGTCTTAAATAGAAACTCTTTCATGCAAGCATTTGGTGTATTTATCACCATGTCAACCAGAATTGACATGAAGAAATAGGAAAAGAGATATAGTAATAAGCCTGGTGTTGCTAGGGGCTTGTTGAAGAAGCACATGCCACAAGAGTTAAGAGATCATGTATGTCCCAAGGCTGAACCCTACCCATATTACTTCAAGGACCTGCACTTTTATATCAAGTACAATGCCTATGCTCTTTGCAGAGTATTGGGAATAGACGGAGATGCTGAGAGAATAGGTCATGGCATCTTGATGATGGTCTTAGACCTGCAGGAGATACACTCAAGCACAAGTCATGATTATATTCAGCATATAATCAATGAGATGCATGAGGGTTTTGTGGCTACATAGAAAAAACTAAAAAACCCTAAGGAGAAGGAACCCAAATTCTTGCATTATTCAGTCTTAATGCACCTTCTCCTATATTTCAATTTTGCAATTATGGATCCTGAAAATTTGTCTCCACAGAGATTCTTTCAAGCACATCCAAATCCTATCCAGTTCTGGGTTAGGGTTTGGAACTTTACTTCTAGAGATTGTGACTTCTGTGCTTTTGAGAATTGGATTGTGTTTCCAATATTAAAGAGTCTGGGAATAAGAAAGACCAGGATTCCCTTAAAGGTCATACAGTTGCTTAGGCCTTGTGAGTATCTAGAAAATTGGCCTGGAAACCACAACTGGGGTGACTTCTATCTAGAAGAGAATTTCACCATATTCAGAGTGTATGGGTGTGTTCATCCACCCCATATTCTTCCTTATCATGTCCCAATGAGAGTTGCTTCCATGGAATTCATCTGGCAGCTGGTGTTGACAGATAATGAGCATTTTTATCCACACAAGAAGGGGACCATAACCCCTAGGCAATTTAGAATTGCAAATTTTACAATAGGGAAGAATGTCATAGACGAAGTGAGTCAATGGCGAGAGAAATTCAGAATGGGGGCAACCCCTTACAGATATATTGACCCTGAAGGCTTCATGGTAGGGATCAAAAAATTGTACACTCCTACTATTCCAAATACTAATGTACATTGTGAATGTATAGAGGAGGATGCTACAAGGAACAACCTGGATGAGGAAGACATCCACATGAAAAGATTGAGAATCCAAGAGTTGCTGAAGCTGCAACTTCAAATAAAGAGGAATGGGTTATCATTTGGAGGTTTCTTCCCTGACCTCAATTATTTTGACAGAATCAAGGCCATGATTGACAACTATTACATGTTGTTAGATCAGTTGGATACAGTTCTTGCAAAGAAAGGTGCTCAATCTCCTGAGCATTCTGAATCAGAATATGAAAGTGGAGATGATAGTGATTATGCAACACCTTACTTGTCTCCTCCATCACAACAGGCCCAAGGATAGGAAATGGCTGAGATCCCATAGTTGCAGGGAACAGAGAAACACATCATAGACTTAACGGTTGCAACACAGCCCGATGATTTGGAAGAGCCTGCAGCAAAAAGGCAAAAACTAGAATTAGGCCAGCCTTCAGGAGAAGGGCAGGGTAAGAAAAAGGACAAGGTTAAGGCCTTGGTACCAGGTACTAGGTTATATGATCATAACTTGAGGAAGGCAATCAGGCAAGGCAAGAAAAAAATGCCTGATCCAGAGGATAAAGTTGAGATCCCACTGAGGTCATGTGTGGATGAAAGACTGCTTAATCAGCAGAAGTTCCTGGATGATGACAATTTTGTCAAGACAGAGGAATTTAAGGACTTCCTTAGATGGCACAAGGCAGAACAATTGAAATCCCAATTACTTGTGGATGGGAAAGAGACAATTACTAATGAAGCCCTTGTAGCCCTACAAACTTATGATCCTGAAGTTGAGGATATATCTCCTGAGGATGACAGGAAGATGGTATTCGGAAGTGGTATCCTATTAGCTGAAGGCTGGGATTTGGCATCTGCATTTGTCATTGATTAGATCAGAAAGCAGCCTAACCTTAAAATGGTCAGTGAAGTCCAAATAGGCGAGATGATTAAAGGATTTGGGTATGTCCCAAAGTCACAAGCCTTTGCAATGTGGAATCTGAGCCCTAAGGAGCACAAACCCCAATTAGTAAATATACAATAGAATATGGTGGGGAACCAGATGGTGTGGTCAGTGCAAAACACAGGGGATTTAGAAATCTCTCAAATAATGACACACTGGGCTCAGCTAAATGAGGACAAGACAAAGCAATTGTCTGAAAGGTATACAAATCTGTTAGAAGAAACAAGTGCACTATCAAAGGATAGAGATCTGTGCCACATACAGCTATACCAAAGAGACCAAATGATAAAGGTATTGACTGAATAATTAGAGGCAGAACCAGAAGTAGTGTATGTGCCTGTACAATCTCCACCTGTGCAAATTGAAGACAAGCCTAGATCAGAAGAGGCTGTAGAACAGAAAGTGGATGAAGAAAAGGGGGATGCAATAGCATTGAAGGCATTAAGAGGCATATTACAACATAGGATTGAGATCCTCAAGGAAAAAGCTGATGTTGTAATTAATACTTACAACAAATTGCCTATATTGCATGCTGAAGTACTAAGGTATCTTCTAATTTTGAACCCCTATTTCACAAAGTGGTCTGCCAAAGCAAGTCTGTTTGAGAAATTGACATCATTGCAAAACATTAGGCCAGACTTTCCTCCAATTGTGACAAAGGTAGAAGATGAGATCAAAAGGGTAAACATTTCTCTCTCATTCTTCAAAGGAAAATTAAACCAGATAGAGGCTAAGTTAAGTCTCTTTACAGCTGACTTTAATAGGTTTATTCCTACCTTAAAAGGAGAAGATGACCAGGTGAAAACAATAGATTCCTGGAGAGGTGAATTTGACAGCAAAATGCCTAGTGAAGAGGCTTTTCTTTTGGGAACTGAGGTTGATGTTGATGGTTTTAATTTAATACTGGATGAAGCATTCAAGGCTGAAACAGATATCAACAAGTTCTTGCTTGATGTCAAAAACATCACCGATGCAAGATGGGACAGACAGAAGGTGTAGGTAGAGAGTACCCAAGACTTCAATTGGCCAACTGATGACGAAGTAAAGGCATGGGAAGTCATGACAACACCAAAGAAGAAGAAACCTGTGGTAGAGGAGGAGATTTTGGATGATGAATGAGGTGACACTTGTTGCTACACTATTCATGCATATGATGGATAGTTATTTCAAAAAGAAATGTAGGTGAGCAGGCAAGAACAACTATCAGGACTTCGCATAACTACACCAACTGCCACTTACAAATCAGATTGCAGTCGCAAGGTCGGGAGAAGAACAAAGATATCAGATTTTATATTTTTGACTCAGTCACCTCATCATTTCTCTTCTCTCTCTCTTTTGTCTCTCTTACATCTTTAGGGTTAGGGTTTTGAGACCATCCGAAGCTTGTTGCATCCTTAAGGATTCCAAGATGGTCTAGAATCTATATATATGATAAGACTTGTAATAGTTAAGGGTCTTTGATCTTTTGGAACATTTTTTGTAAAGAAGAGATAATATACTACAAAACTCAGATATTCTAGTTCATGTGTATCTTTTGAAGTTGTGTGAACTTTCATGTATAAACAAGCTGGATTACATAAATGAAATACGGTGCAATTTTACTCCTTTCAACTGTTGTCTCTTTACTTTGTATGTATGCTTTTCTGTGTTAAGGTTTATAAGGTATTCAG
>MU225543.1:1398693-1417654 GCA_018584345.1 Thuja plicata
AATTTGTCTCCACAGAGATTCTTTCAAGCACATCCAAATCCTATCCAGTTCTGGGTTAGGGTTTGGAACTTTACTTCTAGAGATTGTGACTTCTGTGCTTTTGAGAATTGGATTGTGTTTCCAATATTAAAGAGTCTGGGAATAAGAAAGACCAGGATTCCCTTAAAGGTCATACAGTTGCTTAGGCCTTGTGAGTATCTAGAAAATTGGCCTGGAAACCACAACTGGGGTGACTTCTATCTAGAAGAGAATTTCACCATATTCAGAGTGTATGGGTGTGTTCATCCACCCCATATTCTTCCTTATCATGTCCCAATGAGAGTTGCTTCCATGGAATTCATCTGGCAGCTGGTGTTGACAGATAATGAGCATTTTTATCCACACAAGAAGGGGACCATAACCCCTAGGCAATTTAGAATTGCAAATTTTACAATAGGGAAGAATGTCATAGACGAAGTGAGTCAATGGCGAGAGAAATTCAGAATGGGGGCAACCCCTTACAGATATATTGACCCTGAAGGCTTCATGGTAGGGATCAAAAAATTGTACACTCCTACTATTCCAAATACTAATGTACATTGTGAATGTATAGAGGAGGATGCTACAAGGAACAACCTGGATGAGGAAGACATCCACATGAAAAGATTGAGAATCCAAGAGTTGCTGAAGCTGCAACTTCAAATAAAGAGGAATGGGTTATCATTTGGAGGTTTCTTCCCTGACCTCAATTATTTTGACAGAATCAAGGCCATGATTGACAACTATTACATGTTGTTAGATCAGTTGGATACAGTTCTTGCAAAGAAAGGTGCTCAATCTCCTGAGCATTCTGAATCAGAATATGAAAGTGGAGATGATAGTGATTATGCAACACCTTACTTGTCTCCTCCATCACAACAGGCCCAAGGATAGGAAATGGCTGAGATCCCATAGTTGCAGGGAACAGAGAAACACATCATAGACTTAACGGTTGCAACACAGCCCGATGATTTGGAAGAGCCTGCAGCAAAAAGGCAAAAACTAGAATTAGGCCAGCCTTCAGGAGAAGGGCAGGGTAAGAAAAAGGACAAGGTTAAGGCCTTGGTACCAGGTACTAGGTTATATGATCATAACTTGAGGAAGGCAATCAGGCAAGGCAAGAAAAAAATGCCTGATCCAGAGGATAAAGTTGAGATCCCACTGAGGTCATGTGTGGATGAAAGACTGCTTAATCAGCAGAAGTTCCTGGATGATGACAATTTTGTCAAGACAGAGGAATTTAAGGACTTCCTTAGATGGCACAAGGCAGAACAATTGAAATCCCAATTACTTGTGGATGGGAAAGAGACAATTACTAATGAATCCCTTGTAGCCCTGCAAACTTATGATCCTGAAGTTGAGGATATATCTCCTGAGGATGCCAGGAAGATGGTATTGGGAAGTGGTATCCTATTAGCTGAAGGCTGGGATTTGGCATCTGCATTTGTCATTGATCAGATCAAAAAGCAGCCTGACCTTAAAATGGTTAGTGAAGTCCAAATAGGCGAGATGATTAAAGGATTTGGGTAAGACCCAAAGTCACAAGCCTTTGCAATGTGGAATCTAAGCCCTAAGGAGCACAAACCCCAATTAGTAAATATACAAGAGAATATGGTGGGGAACCAGATGGTGTGGTCAGTGCAAAACACATGGGATTTAGAAATCTCTCAAATAATGACACACTGGGCTTAGCTAAATGAGGACAAGACAAAGCAATTGTCTGAAAGGTATACAAATATGTTAGAAGACACAAGTGCACTATCAAAGGATAGAGATCTATGCCACATATAGCTATACCAAAGAGATCAAATGATAAGGGTATTGACTGAACAATTAGAGGCAAAACCAGAAGTAGTGTATGTGCCTGCACAACCTCCACCTGTGCAAATTGAAGACAAGCCTAGATCAGAAGAGGCTATAGAATATAAAGTGGATGAAGAAAAGGGGAATGCTATAGCATTGAAGGCATTAAGAGGCATATTACAACATAGGATTGAGATCCTCAAGGAAAAATTTGATGTTGTAATTAATACTTACAACAAATTGCCTATATTGCATGCTGAAGTACTAAGGTGTCTTCTAATTTTGAACCCCTATTTCACAAAGTGGTCTGCCAGAGAAAGTCTATTTGAGAAATTGACATCATTGCAAAACATTAGGCCAGACTTTCCTCCAATTGTGACAAAGGTAGAAGATGAGATCAAAAGGGTAAACATTGCTCTCTCATTCTTCAAAGGAAAATTAAACCAGATAGAGTCTAAGTTAAGTCTCTTTATAGCTGACTTTAATAGGTTTATTCCTACCTTAAAAGGAGAAGATGACCAGGTGAAAACAATAGATGCCTGGAGAGGTGAATTTGACAGCAAAATGCCTAGTGAAGAGGCTTTTCTTTTGGGAACTGAGGTTGATGTTGATGGTTTTAATTTAATACTAGATGAAGCATTCAAGGCTGAAACAGATATCAACAAGTTCTTGCTTGATGTCAAAAACATCACCGATGTGAGATGGGACAGACAGAAGGTGCAGGTACAGAGTACCCAAGACTTCAATTGGCCAACTGATGATGAAGTAAAGGCATGGGAAGTCATGACAACACCAAAGAAGAAGAAACCTGTGGTAGAGGAGGAGATTTTGGACGATGAATGAGGTGACACTTGGTGCTGCACTATTCATGGATATGATGGACAGTTATTTAAAAAAGAAATGTAGGTGAGTAGGCGAGAACAACTATCAGGACTTCGCATAACTACACCAACTGCCACTTACAAATCAGATTGCATTCGCAAGGTCGGGAGAAGAACAAAGATATCAAATTTTATATTTTTGACTCAGTCACCTCATCGTTTCTCTTTTCTCTCTCTTTTGTCTCTCTTACATCTTTAGGGTTAGGGTTTTGAGACCATTCGAAGCTTGTTGCATCCTTAGGGATTCCAAGATGGTCTAGAATCTATATATATGATAAGACTTGTAATAGTTAAGGGTCTTTGATCTTTTGGAATATTTTTTGTAAAGAAGAGATAATATACTACAGAACTCAGATATTCTGGTTCATGTGTATCTTTTGAAGCTATGTGAACTTTCATGTATAAACAAGCTGGATTACATAAATGAAATACGGTGCAATTTTACTCCTTTCAACTGTTGTCTCTTTACTTTGTATGTATGCTTTTCTGTGTTAAGGTTTATAAGGTATTCAGTAACACAATGGTTATAAGGTAACCATCTAGTTGTTTACAAGTTTCTTTCAAGGAGAGAATTAAATGTTGTGAATGATTTGAAGGAGTATACTACTTTGTTAAGGATCTGATACTGTGGTATGGAGTTAACAAGATAGTTTGTAAGGCATCCTATCCTAAATTGTTTGAACTGTAAGGCAGTTCAGTGTATGTTGTTTATGTGATTTCTTTGCTTATTATTGACTCTACAGCCCAAGGATAGGCACTGGTTCAGAAAAGTGTCTGAATATCTATCTATGTTTGAAAGTGTTCTAAGTTATCAAAACCAAATTAATTTAAAAACTTTGTTACAAAGAACATACAATCTGAACTTATTAAGGACCTCTGTCAGCAGGACACTGTCCAAATTATTGATTCCTTAAAGAGAGAATCCATCAGGTTACCCCTCCTACTAAGAAAAGGAAGAAGGATGAGAATCCTTGTATCACTGGTTATTGTTATGTTAATAACTATGATTTGCATGGTAATATCTTGTTTGTGGTTATGCTTGGTCATCAGCAAGATAATTCATAAGTTGGTCCGATAAAGATACATAGCTAATCAGTGTCCACATCAACAAATACTGTGTTAACAGCAATCTCATAAGGTAAAACCTGCCTGAGCATATGTGGAGTTCAAAAATGAAGAAGGACCTTATCCAGTCCTTAGCAATTAGGATTTCCTTGTCCCTGAATTAGTATTAAAGGGTATGGTGTTCAAATAATTATATCAAGCACTGTGATTCATACAAGAAAAATCCCTAACATGTTCATTAATAGTTGAGTTATGTTACTCTTTTTACCAAACATAGTTTCAGAAGATTTTTTTTAGAAAGCTAACAATAATTTTATTGATTCTTTAGTTGTATCTATCTATGGGATATGCGTGTTCATACTCATGTTTAGTTATGATTCTAAGATAATTAACCAAAGGTGCTAATCATGTATCATCTGAAGCATGACATTTTGGTAATTTTGGTGGAGCTGACTATCTGAAGTGATGCGTCTATTCAGTTTGAGTTACGCGGTTCTAATTATGTTGTGTGCCTGGTTTGGAAGACTAAAGAAGCATTGAAGGGATTCCTAAAGCCAACAAATATCATATCTTTTGGAGAAGATACTTATAGTAGATCATTTGAATATCACCAAGTGTGAATGATAATAAAACATATAGAAAAAGGATAGAACACAATGCTGATTGTTTTGGGACAGTAAAGCCATTTCATTCATCATATAAAGATCTATGTGAAGAAGCAAATAGTATATAAAATTCATTTGAACTAATCAAGATAGTAGGTCTACTCAAATAGTTCATTATCAGATATAGTGTATATTTCATTTACTGAAGGTTGTAGCCTTCATCATATTAGCAGTGACCTTTTGGACAGTGAATCCTCACCCCTAACAGGGTTATTTGTAAAAGACTCCTAACAGGGCCCGACCCTTAACCAGGTCACTATACTTATTGCATTGTAACTTAGAGAAACTCCTAATAGGGTTGTAAAGATCTTCTAATAGGGATTATTATACTCAAGTATAGTTCTTTATGGGTGTTAATTCTCACCGGGGTTTTTACCTAGTTTGGTTTCCCCGTAACCAAAATTATGGTGTTCTATTTTGTGTTATCTTAAATGTGTATGTGCTTAATGATATTTAGTAATTAATTGGAGAAAAGAATTAAACTTTTTAATAACTGATTCACCCCCCCCTCTCATTTATCCCTTGGGACTATTCCAACAATTGGTATGAGAGACAAGTGCCTTGGATGGAAAGCCTAATAGCTTAAGGTAGATCAGATGGCATACTTCAGGAAAGAGAGTCCTAAGTTTGATGGAGAGAATTATCTTGACTAGAAGTACAAAATGATAACACATCTTCAGAGCATTGGTTTTGAGATCTATGAGATTTCTACTCATGCAATTAAATTTCCCACCTTGAAATATCTTGTAGAAGAAGACTCTACTAATAAACAAAAGGAAGTATTCACCCAAAATGCAATTGCCAAAGAAGCCCTAATCAGTGCCCTATCTGACAGTGAATTTTCTGAGATCAAGAAGAAAGACAAAGCATATTCAATTTGGAAATACCTAGAAGACATGTTTGAAGGAGACATCTAAGCCAAGAATGCATGTCGAAAGACATGGAAGAAAAGATACAATAATTTAGAGATTTTACCTAAAGAAAACATCAGAGCTTACAATTAGAGGTTTAATGAAGAAGTCTTAGGTATCAGGAAGAATGGTGGAGAAATTTCAAAGGATGATATAATGGAAAAATTAATAGCCACATTGATAGTAGATTATGTAAGAAAGTTAAACATCTTTGATGAAACCATGCAATTATCAAAGGAATTCAAAAGAGAAACCTTGATTAAGAAAATATCACCACTTGAGATATCAAGATTGAAGACAGAAACTGAAACCTAAACAACTTTTAAAGCCTGAGTCCATGGAAAGAAATCCTTGAGAATCTCTAGTAATAATGAGAAAGAAGAAGCCTATTTATTTTTGGCTTTTTTCCATGGCTAGCACACTGATCTTAATTAAATCCTGTTCTCCCCATGCATCCAGACTTGCTGAGTTAGGAGTTAAACTTGACAACAATGGGTTATGTTAGGGATTTTTCTTGTATGAACCACAGTGCTTGAAATGACTACTTGAACACTATGCCTTCTAATACTGATTCAGAGACAAGAAAAGCCTAATTTCTAAGGACTAGATAAGGCCCTTCTTCATTTTTGAGCTCCACATATACTCAGGCAGGTTTTACCTCTTAAGATTTCTGTTTACACAGTATTTGTTGATGTGGACACTGATTTGCTATGTATCTTTGTTAAACCAACTGATAATCACCTTGCAAATGACCAAGAATAATCAGATGCAAGATATAACCATACAAACCATGGCTGTAAGCATAACAAGAATCGGTGATACAAGGATTCTCATCCTTCTTCCTTTTATAGTAGGAGGGATAACCTAATTGATTCACTCTCCAAGGAATCACTATAATGGACACAGTCCTGCTGACATAAGTCCGTAACAAGTTCAGTTTGTTTGTTCTTAGTAACAGAGTATGTTTGGTTGAATTGGTTTTGATATTTTAGAATAACTTAGACAAGATAGATTATCAGACTATTTTTTGGACCAGTGCCTATCCTTTGGGCTATAGAATCAAAATAAGCAAAGGTATCAAAGAGACAAAACACAGTAAACTGCCTTATAGCTCACATGCAATTCAGGTAAATTGCCTTACAAACTACCCTGTCACCTCAAAACTATTGTATCAAATCCTTAAACAAAGCAGTATGCTCCTTGAAATTACTTACAAAACTTAGTTCTTTCCTTAAAAGAAACTTGCAAATAATTAAATGGTTACCTTATAACCAGAATGTTTCAGAATACCTTGTAAACTTAACATAGAAGAGCATACACAAAGGGTAAAGAGACAACAATAGAGGAGAGTAAAATTGCACTGTATATTATTTATATGATCCAGATTTCCATACATGAAAAATTATATAGCTTCAAAAGATAGACAGAAACCCAGAAGATCTGAATTCTATGATATATTATCTCCTTTCCAAAATGTTCTAATATCAAAGACCCTTAACAATTACAACTCTTTTTCTATATATAGGTTTTAGACCATCTTGGAATCCATTAAGGATGTAGCAAGCTTTGGATGGTCACTAAAACCTAACCCTAAAGTTACAAGAGAGATAAAAGAAAGAGAGAGAAGAAGCGGTGAAAGGACTGAGTCAAAAAGGTTTAAACAGATATTTCTTGTTCTTCTCCCGATCTAGTGATTGTAATCAGATTTGTAGATGGTAGCTGATAGTATTTATGTTGAGTCTGGATAGTTGTGCTTGCCTACTCATCTACATTCTTCTTTTGTAATAATTGTCCATCTTGTCTCTGAACAGTGTAGTGCCAAGTGTTCACCTTACTCATCATCCAAAAAAATTTCTTCTACCACAGGCTTCTTTTTCTTTGGTGTAGTCATGACTTCCCAAGCCTTTACTTCATCATCTGATGGCCACTTGAAGTCCTGAGTACTCTGCACCTACACCTTTTTCCTATCCCATCGAGCATCAGTGATGTTCTTGACATCAAGTAGGAACTTGTTGATATATGTCTCTATTTTAAAGGCTTCATCTAATATATTATTGAATCCCTCTATATCAACCTCTGTTCCTAAAAGAAAAGCCTCTTCACTAGGCATTTTTTTGTCAAACTCACTCTTCCAGGCATCTATAGCCTTTACTTGGTCATCTTCTCCTTTTAATGAAGGAATAAACCTATTGAAATCACTTGAAAAGAGGCTCAGTTTTACCTCTATCTGGTTCAATTTTCCTTTGAAGAATGAGAGAGAAATGTTAACTCTTTTGATCTCATCTTTGACCTCTGTGACTATTGGAGGAAAATCTGGTCTTATGACTTGTAGAGATGACAACTTCTCAAACAAATTTGCCCTAGCAGACCACTTTGTGAAGTAAGGGTTCAGAATGGCAAGGTACCCCATTACTTCAGTATGCAATGTTGGGAACTTATTATATGTATTGACTAAAACATCAGCTTTGTCTTTTAGAATCTCAATTTTATGTTGTAGTATTCCTTTCAATGCCTTCAAAGCTATTGCATTTCCTTTTTCTTCATCCACCTTTTGTTCCATAGCCTCTTCTGACCTAGGCTTGTCTTCAATCTGCATTGGCGGTGGTTGTGCTAGTACATACACTACCTTAGGCTTTGCCTCCAATTCATTTGTTAATGTCTTGATTATCTGATCCCTCTGGTATAATTATATGTGGCACATGTCTCTGTCCTTAGATAGTGCACTTGTTTCTTCCAACAAAGTAGCATATCTTTCAAATAATTGTTTTGTCTTGTCCTCATTCAATTGAGCCCAGTGTGTCATAATTTGGGAGATTTCTAAGTCCCCTGTATTTTGTACAGACCACACCATCTTATTTCCCACCATATTATCTTTAATGTTTACTAACTGGGGCTTCTGGTCTTTTGGGCTTAAGCTCCACATTGCGAAGGCTTGAGACTTTGGGCTATAGCCAAATCCTTTTATCATTTCTCCTACCTCGACCTCACTTACCATTTTAACATCTAGCTGCTTCCTAATCTGATCTATAATGAAAGCAGAGGCTAAATCCCATCCCTCAGCCATCAATATCCCACTTCCTAGCACCATCTTCCTGGCATCCTCAGGCAAGATGTCCTCATTTTAAGGATCATAATTTTGTAAGGCTACTAGGGCTTCATTTTTAATTATTTTTTTTCCATCCATAGTTAATTGGGATTTGAGCTGCTCTGTTTTGTGCCACCTTAGGAAGTCTTTAAACTCCTCTATTTTTATAAAGCTGTCATCATCTAGAAACTTTTTCTGATGAAGCAATCTTTCATCAACACAGGTCCTAAGTGGTACCTCAACTTCATCTTCTGGATCAGGCCTTTGCTTCTTGCCTTGTCTGATTTCTTTTCTCAGGTTATGATCATATAACCTGGTGCCAGGCACTAAGGCCTTAGCCTTATCCTTTTTCTTGCTCTGTCCTTCTGCTGAAGGCTACCCTAATTCCAATTTCTTCCTTTTTGCAGCAAGCTCCTCTATATCATCAGGCTGAGTAGCAACTGTCAGATCTATAATGTGTTCTTCTGCTCCCTGCAACTGTGGGATCTCATCCATTTCTTTCCCTGAGGCTTGTTGTGGTGGAGGAGACATGGGAGGACGTGAATAATCATTGTCATCACCACTCTCATATTCTGATTCTGAATGCTCTGGTGACTTAGCACCTTTCTTGTCCAGGACTGTATCGATTTGCTCTACTAGCACATAGTAGTTATCTATCATGGCTTTAATCCTATCAAAATATGTGAGGTCAGGGTAAAAACCCCAAAAGGGTAATCCATTTCTCTTTATCTGTGTCTGTAGTTTCAATAACTCTTGGATTCTCAGTCTTCTCATATGAATGTAATCTTCATCCAAGATATTTCTTGTTGAATCTTCCTCTATGCATTCACAGTGGACAATGGTATCAGGGATGGTAGCAGTATACAACTTCCTACCCCTGCCATGAAGCCTTCTGGATCAATGTACCTATAAGGGGCTGCCCCCATTCTGTACTTCTCTAACCATTGACCCACTTTATCAATAGCATTCTTTCCAATTGTAAAGTTAGAAATTTTAAATTGTCTAGGGGTTATAGTCCCCTTTTTGTGTGGTGCAAAGTGCTCATTGTCTATTAAAATCAACTGCCAAATGAATTCCATAGTAGCTACTCTTGCAGGAACATGATATGGTAATATATGAGGTGGGTGAATGCACCCATATACTCTGATGATGGTGAAATTATCCTCCAAGAAGAAATCACCCCAGTTATGATTTCCAAGCCAATTGTCTAAATACTCACAGGGCCTGAGCAGTTGTATGACCTTCAAAGGGACTCTAGTCCTGCTTATCCCCACACTCTGTATAATTGGATACATGATTCAATTTTGAAAGGCACAGTAGTCACAATCCCTAGAAGTATAATTACAAACCCTGACCCAAAATTGGATAGGATTTGGTGCTGCTTGATAGAATCTCTAAGGAGATAAGTTATGCACATTCATAATTACAAAATTGAAATATAAGAGGAGATGCATTAGGACTGAATAATGCCAAAACTTTGGCTCCTCCTCCTTGGGATTCTTGAGTCTCTTCTGGGTTGCAACAAAACCCTCATGCATTTAATCAATTATGTGCTGTATGTAATCATAGCTGGTTCTTGAATGTACCTCTTGCAAGTCTAATACCATCATTAAGATGCCAGCACTGATTCTCTCTGCATCTCCATCTATCCCTAGCACTCTACATAGGGCATAAGCATTATAATTGATGTAGAAGTGTAGGTCCTTATAATAATATAGATATGGCTCAACGATAGGACCTAAGTAATTTTTCAATTCTTTTAACATATGCTTCTGCAATAAGCCTTTTGCAATACCAGGCTTGGAACTATACCTCTTCTCCTGCTTTTTCATGTCAATTTTAGTAGACATGGTACTGAATAAGCCAAAGTCTTGCATAAATGAGTTCCTATTTAAAATTAGTAGGGTAGTTCCATCATCCCTTTTTATGGTCTTTGTTAGGGCATCATAGTGATTTTCTAGGTCTAGAAATAGGTCTACATCTAAGGAAACATCAGGAACAAGCAACCTAGCTAAGCCACATGTCCAAGGGTTTGACACTAGTATGGGCTTATCAGAGTTTTTATAGAAGTAGGTGTAGAGGGAGTAACCTATCATGGCCGAGGTCACAACATCTTGAATGTTCTTGTATTCATCCTTGAGAACATTAGCATCGGCCTTCTTATTTTGTGTTGAACTGGGCAGGAGACGCAGAAACTCATCAGAGAAACTTGCTTTTCATTTCTGTTCCTCTCCACTCCCACCACTTGTTGAAGTGACACTCATAGCTCCACTCATATCAAAAAAACCTTGAATCTCCTTTTCTCTTACCGATATTGAAACAAATCTACCATGGAGAGCAGCCGACCGTTCTGTGCACAATTTTCTATAATTTAGAACTCTCTGATCAACTCTGGATACACTGCAACTGAGCAAGATATCACTCTTTCTCTGAAAACCTAGCAACTTGGCCTCTAAAATCTGAAAACACGGTGAAGGCAAATGAATGCACCATCAACTCCTTATAGCCATCATTCAGAGTACGCAACTCATAATTTGAAAATATCAGTTCTGCCATTAATTCGACATGCTGTGAATTTGAACAGAAAACCTAGCCATAGTTGCACGAAGTTGATAGGAAATCAAATTTTGAAAGTGAATCCTTAGAGCAATCATATAATGTTTAAGAGAGCTAACATGTCACATTCTAATTCATTGTTTTTCTCACATCTTAGCTACTCTTTTTGCACAGTAATCAAAATACGAGCCTATGATTTGTTGCTCAGAGATTTACTCTATCATATCAACTACTTGCCGCCATTTTTTAGATTTTTTAATCAGGCGGCTACGCGACTACATTAAGTCTCTTTATCACGGGCCTTTGTTATTAACCATGGTTCCATCTCAAGACTTAGTGACAATGTGCTTTCATAACCTCAGCTGACCCAAGTTACAGTCTGGCGACCAGGGGACACAACTGAAATCATAGTCGCGCATTGTTAAGACTAACCCATCTTTCTTTTTTAGACCTAGCGACTAACCATTGCTTTTAACCTTTCATGATTATCTCTTTGTCACAGGATGCTTAATTTCTATTTCATGACTACGCGACATCCCTAAATCGCCCAGTCGGGAGGACTTTTTCCTTTAAGGAACTTTTCTTTCCAGACTTCGCGACCACTGTTGGATCTTCTGATTCTTTCATCTAATGGCTATCACTTGATCGCTATATACCTTTGCATGCCCTTAAATCATTTCCAGACATCACAATAGAAGGAAAAGCACCTTAGTCTCGAAATCACTGAATCCACTTTCTCCTTCTGGCGACCACGCGATAATCCTTTCTCATCCATTCACCTTATGACAGATGTCACTTAATCATTGGTTCACTTACTACACACTGGAGAACTAAGTCATCGTCTTGTTCTGGCGACATCCTGACTAAGCATCATTGTACACCATAGACGGTCAGTCATGAAGTCTGAGTTAAAATCTCTTAACCGCCATTCCTTTTTGAGACCACGCGACTGAATGCTTGACTTAACTGTTAGCTTTGGCTGATTTGGCGATAACGCGACAAAAGGTAATCACGAAGTCTAAAGACACTTTCATGACTATTAAAAATTTCACATGATCACCTGACTAAGCAGTGGGTCCCTTCTTCATAAAGCTATATAAAATTTCTATCTTGCGACTACTCGACATGAAAGAAATCACTGAGTCTTAGAACACTGAAGGAATATTTTGAAGTTAAATGAGACTACGTGACATAAGGAAAAAGCAAAGTTAGGAAGACAAATGGAATATTCGGCTGGGGTAATGCGATGAGGTGACTTAAATTAAAACACATGCTTTTAGTGATTGGAAAAAGTAACTTCAAAACAAAAAGACATGGGCTAGGGTTTAATTTCATCATTTAACACTTGGAAGATAAGGGTTTTCATGGTTTTTGCATAATGAACTAGGTTAAGACTTGAAAACCTAAAACTTGATAGAGGTAAAGCCATACTGAACATGAGGTAAATGAAATGGACATGCCAGAATGCAGAGAAAAGGACAAAGAACTAGGGAAACTACAAAAATAGGAAATACAACCAACAGTGGCTCTAACTGAGGATGATTAAATGCAATTTTATACCGAGAACCACAGAATCTCTGGTTGCAGACCACAACTTTTAACGGAACAAAACCCTAAAGTAGAAAGGGCAATATGTACAGGATTTACAAACAAGGGACAAGGAAAGGAGAAAATAATACATACTTACTTGTGCACTTTGCACCTTCACTCAAAGAAAGGCTTCAAAAACTACCCATGCACAGGAAACTCAAAGAGATCTCCTTCCATATTCCTCAAGAAGTATGAGTCTTTTCCAAATTTTTCTGCAATAATGAATGGTCCCAACAACAAAGACTCAAACTTCTTATGCTTTCCTTTATCCTCTTCCCTTGCATTCCATTAGAGAACTAGATCATCAATTTGGAACTTTCTCTCAGTAGCGCTCCTGTCAAAAAGATATTTCATTTTTTGCTGTAGCTTCACATTTTCTCTCTGACTATTTCTCCTTATCTCATCCAATTCATTCAACTGCATCATTTTGTTTTGCATATTGTCAAAGACATCTAAATGTTCCTCTTGTATGTATTGGCAAATAGGCAACAAATTTTTAATAGGAAATCTTGCTTGTAAACCATACACCAACTCAAAAGAAAACTGACCAGTTGCCTTCTTGAGTGTTATCCTATCAGCCCAAAGAGCTAATCTCAGCTTTGTATGCCATGTCTTTTTGTTTTGTTCCAGAGTTATCTTCAATATTTTCAATATGATTTTATTGCTAGACTCAACTTTTCCATTAGCCTATGGATGATATGGGGATGAATATGATATTGTAATCCCATATTGTTCATAGAAACTTGTCATTTCTTCTGATCTGAAACTCATAGCATTATCCATTATTAATTTATTTGGCACTCCAAATCTAGTCAAAAAATTTTCTAACAAAAATTTAGTAACCACCTTACTAGTTGCTTTCCTTGTAGGGATAGCCTCAATCCATTTAGTAAAGTAATCTGTGGCAACTAAAACCCAACTGTGTCCTGCACTAGATTTTTCTTGAAATTCACCAATAAAATCAATACCCCATACAACAAAAGGAGCCTCAGTACTCACTGAGTTGAGTAACAGAGCACTTGCAAATTTCAATTTATTAGAGAACCTCTGACATGGCTCACATTTCTTGACATGTATATAAGTATCCTTGAACAGAGTAGGCCAATAATATCCTACCCTCAAAATTTTATGGGCAGTGGTCTTAGCAGAAAAGTGACCTCCACACTGTCCTTCATGCATCTCAATTAGGACTTTCTCAGCTTGATGTTTGTCAAGGCACAGCAATAGAACACCATTCTTATCTTTCCAAAATAAATCTCCTTGAATCAAGACATATCTTTGAGCTTGCAATTTCAAACTTCTCTTTTGATTATCAGACAAATAATCAGGACACTTAGTATTTTTGAGGAAGAAAACAATATCAGTGTAATAGGGTTGTCTCTCTATGTTGGTAATGGCTTGGTCATGTACATCTATTTGATTTGATTGCACTAAATCCAGGTTCTCCTCTTTCATAAGCTTGGCCAAGCCTTGACCTCTTACCAATTTGGTGATATTGATTTCCAGATTGAACTCTTGAATTCTTGTAATCCACTTGCATCTCTTACCAGTAACCTCTGACTGGGTAAGAATATCTTTCACTATTGAATGTGGAACATAGGCCTGCACCCTGACACACACCAAATAGGGCCTAAAAGACTTCACAGCCTTTACCAATGCATAGGCTTGCTTTTCCATTATTTCATAATTAAGTTCTGTAGCTTGCAAGGATTTACTATAAAAGGCTATGGGATGTTCAAATCGTTGCTCATCTATCTGAATCAGAATTGCAGCAATTGTATGGAATGATGCAAATGAAAATAGAGAGAAAGGCTTAGTGTAATCTGGAGTTTTCAACACTGGAGTTTCCTACACTGGAGTTTCCTACACTGCCTTCTTTATGCTTTCAAAATCTTGTTGAGCCTCATCATCCCAAACAAACTTAGTATCCTTTTTCAGCAATTTCACAATAGGTTTTACAATTTTAGCAAAATTGGCTACAAATCTTCTGACAAAATTAATCCTTCCTAAAAAAGATTGTACACCTTTTAAGTTTTTTGGAGCAACTACCTTCTGAATTGCCTCTACCCTCTCAGGGTCTATTCTTACCCCTTCTCTAGAAACTATATGTCCGAGCAATTTTCCTTCCTTAACTGCAAAATGACATTTCTTAGGGTTTAATGAAACACCATATTCTAATGCTTTATTAAAAAATTTACCCAAATGGTCACAATGATCATTAGCCCTCTTAGAATATGCAGTTAAGTCATCCTAGTAAACCACCATGAATAAATCAATAAACTCTTTAAAAGCAACATCCATGGCTCTTTGAAAAGTTGCACCTGCATTTATCAAACCAAAAGGCATTCTGATATAAACATATGTTCCCCAAGGAGTAGTAAAGGCAATCTTATATTGCTCTGACTCTTTGACTAGAACTTGGTTGTAACCTGAAAAACCATCCATCATTGACAGTAATTCACAACCAGTCACCTTATGCAACATTTCTTCCATATTAGGCAGTGAATAATTATCTTTTAATGAAGCAATATATAGATTTCTGAAATCAACACATAACCTGATGTCGCCATTCTTCTTTCTGACTGACACTAAATTTGATACCCATGTTGAATGTCTAATAGGTTGAATTATACCAGCATCCTTGAGTTTCATCAATTCCTGCTGCATTTTGGGAGCCAACAAAGGGTTAATGGGCCTTTGTTTCTGTCTAAATGGCTTGAYRTCTGATTTCAGAGGAATCTCATGTTGAAAAAGGTCCTCTCTATATGCCTTCAAGTCCTCATATGACCAAGMAAAAACATGCTTGTATTTTCTYAGTAAMCTGATCAGGTTTATCCTTACATGAGAGTCCAAACCTTTTCCTATATAAACTATCTGAGGACTATTTTYTGATCCTAAATTGACTTCTTCCAAATCCTCAACATTGGCATTGCTCATCTTGGCTGAATCATTTTGTTTACTAACAAACAATGCTTCAAGTTCAACCAAACCCCTAGGAATCTGATTGGAACTTAATTGAAAAACCTCATTTCCAAAGATGTACTCTTTTCCATTATCTGATTCTAATAAGGAACTGCAATCTATGCTCTGGTTTTCATACTGATCTAAACATTGCATGAACCTCAGAGTATCTTGATCATCTTGGAACACTTGCCAGCTATATATATTATCTTGGATAACTAGTCTTGTTTTAACTTTGAGTATTGATACTCCATGTAAGGTCAAATCATCATTTTTCAAAGCAACATTTGCTAGAAAATCAGCCATAAAATTCTTTGACCTCTCCAACCATGTTATATTAAAAGCATCAAACATCTCAAGTTGATCCCAAATAGCATTCTTGTGCATTCTCAATCTGTCATTTTTTACAACATATTTGGATCTGACTTGTGTTACCACTAACTCAGAATCACCATAAACCTTTAAACATTTTATACCTTGTTTGATAGCAATTTCAAGTCCTAAAAATAAGGCCTCATACTCTGCAGTATTGTTAGTACACTGAAAAGCTAGCAGAAATGAGTATTTAAGAGTTGTACCTGATGGGGATATCAATAATACTCCTACCCCTGATCCTTCTTTGGAGCAAGCACCATCAAAGTACATTTTCCATATCCCATCTTCTTGTAAGATTATTTCCTTACTTAAAGAATCAACTCTTTGATCTTGACAACAAAGCTCTTCTTTTTGCATTCTAAAATTTTCCATGTCTATGTCAATGCAACAGTTCACATGAGTATCCTCATATTTTTCTATCATGTGGGGAGTTCGGCTTTCTCTTTCAACACTAACAATCTCTCCAGAAATATTGAAAGTAGCATATGACAAATCATTTTGTATACTTCCTCCCATTGAGGTGCTCTATTTTCTTGATAATAACATGCCATAATGAGGTGGTATATCAACCACAAGAACATTCATAGTCATTACTACATCAGGGCAAAGTGCCAATCTATAGGGCACGACCTCAATGGTACCAATTATAGGGACTTCTTTGGAATCTATAGCTCTACACCTCCCATGAGGTGTGTCCACTTGCAGACCCATTGCCTTCATGATCTCAACTGGCATAACTGTATTAGAAGCTCCTGAATCAATCATACAATTTTTGAGCATTTTATCATTGATTATTAATGAAAGAAAAAATTGGTCCACCACCTTTGGAGAAGAAGTTGCATTTAAGAATATTTGAGGAATCTGAGATGTTAACATCTCATCCTCATTTCCCTTGACAGGTGGCATCTCAGATACATCCACTGGGTTTTGAATTTTTATTGTAGGTACACTGTTTAATAATGACATCACTTTTTCCTTATGTTCCTTGATCCTCATCATTTCCAGAAATGGTACCTTGACTATCATCTGAGACAAACATTGACCCATGTCAACCAGGGTATAACAAATATCTGAATGTTTTGACTTATCAATGATAACTTCATTATCTTCATTGTGTTTCTTTTGACATGGCTCTTTCAACCTTTTATTTTCTGTCTTTTGCATAGGAACAATTTTTTCTTGACCCTTTTCATCTTGTATAGCATTTGGCTCTACAAATTTTGTGATAATCTTGACCTTATGTTTATTCACATTTTCTCTAGGTTCTTCTTTCTTCTAAACATACTGAGGGCCTGGTTTATTGTCCTTTATGAAAACACCTGAGGGCTGGCTACTAGTTCCACCTACCACCCTGTTTCTTAAGTGATAATTGCTTCTAGCTTTGCTTACCAAATCAGTAGTAATTCTAGCCTTTTCTTCATTTGAAGATTTTCTTATGAGTGGAACTTCTTGGCTATTTTGAGCATAGCATCTAATATTATCATCATTTTCATCCACTTCACTGTCAGATAAGATCCGTTGATGATGATTCTCAACCCTTTTTTGTGAAACATAGGAATCATGATTTTCTTCTTCACTGTTTGAATCAGTATCATGGCATGAATAAGTGTTAGTCATACTATGATCACACTATTCCCCTTCATCATTTTATTGTTCCTTTGTTGCTTTTAAATCCAAGGAAATGACACAAAAATCAGGATTATGAGGGGCATCACAAGCTTCACACCAAGTTTCCTCATTACAAAAATGAACTAAATTTTTATGAAGAGGGTCTGAAGTCTTATTATCTATTTTTTCCCTTTTAGGTGCAGTGACAGGCTTTCCATCCTTGAACTGAGTTCCATATGGGTGATTTTGCATTCTATTTTGAGGATTGTAATTATTGTTTTAAAAAGGTTTATTATTTTGAGGAGCTCTATATTCCTTGTACTCTGGTTCTTTCAGATTGCTCTTACTAAATCTGGGATCATCCCTCCTATTCAACTTACCAAATACTCTTCTATTCATTTCAATATTGACTACTATCTTGTAAGCATCAGTAAGTGTCCTAGGGTTTTTATCTCTCAGAGCATATCCCATTTTAGAATCATAAGCATTTAAATAAGTTGCAGAACAAACTTCTTCATCTAGCTTTATCTTCTGGAATAATTTATGCATAGCTCTTTGAAATCTTGTGTTAAATTTTGTAACCTCTTCATTGTAATTTTTCTTGATATTATTGAATTCATTCAATAAAAAACCCTTATTTGTTTTATCTCCATACTGATATTTAAATAAATCAATCAACTCATCCATGGAAACAACAGAGCCATTAGCTAGGCTTCTAAACCATTCCCTTGCATCTTCAACAAGGGACTGAACAAAAAGTTTCATTAGTACATCTTCATGGGTGATATTAAAGTCATCAACAAAGTCAATGAATTTTCTTAAGTGTGCTTCACAAGAAATCACATTATTACCAACAAAATTTGGGAGCTTTTCTCCTATATCACCAACATCTTTAGGAAAGTCATTAGGGTATCCAGGGATACCAACAAAATCAAACTGTTTGTACCTCTCATTATGTAATGGTTTCCTTTGAAAACTATCATCTTCTTTAGCCATAGTAGCTTTTCCTCTATAAGATGTATTATTCTCTGGTCCAGAAAAAGAAAACTTTGAAGACTGTAAAAAATCAATCTTTTTCTTCATTTCAATTGTAGCAGCTTCCATTTGAGCTTTTTCCAACATTTTTTCCATAGTTTCTTTTTCAATTCTTAAATTCTCTAAATCAATTTCTAGTTTGGACATTTGTTCAACCATAGGCTTCTGAAATTTAGGCTCTTGATCTCTATGTTCACCCATCTTTTGTTTACCCTTATTTATTTGCAAAATAGAATCTTTATGGGTGAGTGGTACTTCTTTACTTTTCTGAGACTTCTCTATTTCTTTCATAGTTTGGTGTTTAGGAAGTCTTTTTCTATTGTTATCAAGAGCCTTATGATCATTCTTTTTCTTTCTCATTTCTCTTTCCTTTTTCATTTGTTGAACTAGGGCAAGCTGCTTTAAAAT
>MU225543.1:1422538-1461669 GCA_018584345.1 Thuja plicata
ATGGCTCAACCATAGGACCTAAGTAATTTTTCAATTCTTTTAACATATGCTTCTGCAATAAGCCTTTTGCAATACCAGGCTTGGAACTATACCTCTTCTCCTGCTTTTTCATGTCAATTTTAGTAGATGTGGTATTGAATAAGCCAAAGGCTTGCATAAATGAGTTCCTGTTTAAAATTAGCAAGGTAGTGCCATCATCCCTTTTGATGGTCTTTGTCAGGGAATCATAGTGATTTGCTAGGTCTAGAAATAGGTCTACATCTACGAAAACATCAGGAACAAGCAACCTAGCTAAACCACATGTCCAAGGGTTTGACACTGGTATGGGCTTATCAGAGTTTTTATAGAAGTAGGTGTAGAGGGAGTAACTTGTCATGCCTAGGGTCACAGCATCTCGAATGTTCTTTTATTCCTCCTTGAGAACATTAGCATCGGCCTTCTTATTCTGTGTTGAACTGGGTAGGAGACGCAGAAACTCATCAGAGAAACTTGCTTTTCCTTTCTGTTCCTCTCCACTCCCACCACTTGTTGAAGTGACACTCATAGCTCCACTCATATCAGAAACACCTTGAATCTTATTTTCTCTTATTGATATTGAAACAAATCTACCACGGAGAGCAGCTGACCGTTCTGTGCACAATTTTTTGCAATTTAGAACTCTCTGATCAACTTTGGATACACTGCAACTGAGAAAGATATCACTCTTTCTCTTAAAACCTAGCAACTTCGGCTCTGAAATCTGAAAACACAGTGAAGGAAAATGAATGCACCATCAACTCCTTATAGCCATTATTCAGAGTACCCAGGTCATAATTTGGAAACATCAGTTCTGCCATTAATTCGACATGCTATGAATTTGAACAGAAAACCTAGCTGTAGTTGCACGAAGTTGACAGGAAATCAAATTTTGAAAGTGAATCCTTGGATCAATCATATATGTTTAAGAGAGCTGACATGTCACATTCTAATTCATTTTCTATCTCACATCTCAGCTAGTCTTTTTGCACAGTAATCAAAATATGATCCTGTGATTGGTTGCCGAGAGATTTACTCTGTCATATCAACTACTTGTTGCCATTTTTTAGATTTTGTAATCAGGTGACTGCACAACTGCATTAAGTCTCTTTGTCACGGGCCTCTATTATTAACCATGGTTCCATCTCAAGACTTAGCAATAATGTTCTTTCATAACCTCGGGTGACCCAAGTTACAGTCTAGTAACTAGGCGACACAACTAAAATCATAGTCGTGCGGAGTTAAGACTAACCCATCTTTCTTTTTGAGACCTAGCGACTACCCGTTTCTTTTAACCTTTCACAGTTATCTCTTTGTCACGGGATGCTTAATTTCTATTTCATGACTATGCGACATCCCTAAATCGCCCAGTTGGGAGGACTTTTTCCTTTGGGGCACTTTTCTTTCCAGACTTCGCGACCACCATTGGATCTTTTGATTCTTTCATCTGACAGCTGTCGCTTGATCGCTATATACCTTTGCATGCCCTTAAATCATTTCTAAACATCATGACAGAAGGAAAAGAACCTTAGTCTTGAAATCATTGAATCCACTTTCTCCTTCTGGCGACCATGCGATAATCCTTTCTCATCCATTCACCTTATGATAGATGTCACTTAATCATTGGTTCACTTACTGCACACTAGAGAACTGAGTCATCATCTTGTTCTGGCGACATCCCGACTAAGCATCATTGTGCACCATAGATGGTCAGTCGTGAAGTCTGAGTTAAAATATCTTAACTACCATTCCTTTTCGAGACCACGCGACTGAAGGCTTGACTTAACTGTTAGCTTTGGATGATTTGGCAATAACACAACAAAAGGTAATTGCGAAGTCTGAAGACACTTTCATGACTGTTAAAAATTTCACGCAATCACCTAACTAAGAAGTGGGTCCCTTCTTCATAAAGCTATATAACATTGCTATCTTGTGACTACCTGACATGAAATAAATCACTGAGTCTCAGAACACTGAAGGAATATTCTGAAGTTAAATGAGACTACACGACATAAGGAAAAAGCAAAGTCAGGAAGACAAATGGAATATTTGGCTGGGGTAATGCGACGAGGTGACTTAAATTAAAACACATGCTTTCAGTGATTGGAAAAAATAACTTCAAAATAGAAATACATGGGCTAGGGTTTAATTTCATCATTTAACACTTGGAAGACAAGGCTTTTCATGGTTTTTCCATAATGAACTAGGTTAAGACTTGAAAACTTGAAACTTGACAGAGGTAAAGCCATACTTAACATGAGGTAAATGAAATGGACATGCCAGAATGTATAGAAAAGGACAAAGAACTAGGGAAACTACAAAAATAGGAAATACAACCAACAAGGTAGATGGTTGAATGGATGGTGTTAATATGGTATTCTGACTAGTATCCATGTATTCACTTTTAACTGGGATCTCCATGACTAGTGTCTCATTGTTTTGATTATCTTCCTCTTTGTTCAAGTCTATTGAATCTATAGAGGGGACTTTATCTTGTTGCAAAGATGTATCATCAGTGCATGCCTTCTCTATCTCTTCTAAGTTTACAAATGATTTTTCAACTTTATCCATATCATTATCAGAAGTGGTCATAGATATCTTGATATCATCAATCACTATAGTATCCCCTTAATCTTTTGTTGTATCAAAGGCTATTGAGACTGAGGGTGCTGAAACCTATGGACCTGTCTTAGGTGCATTCTGAATTACTAGTTCTCCAACCTGTTTAGGAGGAACTAGAGTTGCCTTAGCTATAGGTGTCGTTGATGGATACATATGTCTCTCTAGAAATACTCGCTCAAATTATTTATGGCTCTCTTCACCAACCAGATCATAATCCTTGTTCATGATATGGATAATTCTTTTTTTGGTTCTTAGGTGCGGCTTTACTAAATCCAATAGAATGAATTTCTCATCATGCAAGCACACCAGAAGAAGACTATCCAATGTTTCTTCTCTTATCCTCACATCCTCTTCAATTTCTTTCCTTTTTAACATATCAAGTATGTTCCATACCTTTTTTGGTATGATAGTCTTGAGCTCCAATATAGTCCTTTTGACCTTAATCATGTGAGAGATGATCATAGAATGAATCTTAGATTTGTCTATCTCTTGATATTTATCATATACATTCTTGAGAGATTCTAGTCTTCCTTCATTGACAATCTTGTTCCTTAAGACATTAAGACTAGGTCTAAAACCTACCTCAGGAGGATCTTGTGTTTTCTTTACCTTGCTCCTTGTAGTTCTTGAGGATGGATGACTAGTGGGTGCTTGATTCCTTCCTCTATACTTCCTGCTAGGTACTAATTGTGGAGATGCTTCTAGATCAATGGTGGTTGATGGCGTAGATGTATATTTATTTGATTTCTTCTTCTTCTTCTTCTTGGGCATATCATCAGTCTTTTCCATTTTTACTTCTATGGAGTTTTGTCAAGTTATTTGGCTATCTTAGCTTCTCTAGCTTTATCAAGATCTTCTTGTGTAACACCATGAACTTTTAGGATATTTGAGGTAATCCTAGATGCCTTCCTTTTGTTCTCAGCATTGTATAAGACAGAATCAACTTGATTTGTATTTTCTTTGTAAGTGCCCCATCTAGGGTCATTGGGATCATTGTGCATAGATAAGAGGACTTGTGCATAACCTTCCAAAACATGTTCTTTGACTTCATAACCAAAAGGGTGAATCCATTTTTTCCTAGGCTCAACTGCCTCCATGCAAGTACAGTTAATTTTCACCATGAAGCATATGGTGTCTTTGTATTTCTCAACTATCTTCTGAGGTATCTTGAACCTATTTTTCATCTTGATCCTGAATGTCTTGATGTCCATCTCCATAGAATCCTTCACACTACTCTCTGATGTGGCTTTTAGTGAAATTTGTGACATAGTGGGTTTTCTTTTGTCTAGGTAGAGATTTTTGACCTTTCCTGCTATGTGGAAGTAGAGATATATGATCAGTGACCCAAACCTGAATATCTTTCTCTTGTCATGCTTAATAGCTCAGATACTATCAATCAATTGAGTGCAAAATATCTCACATAGGTTGTATTGAGTATTATCATTCACCATTTTTATTGTTGCTAAGATAGTAGCTGCAGATACACTATTTGATCTGCTTGTGTGCTGAAATTTATAACCTAGTATCATGGTGACTATCTTTATGTCATCTTCCTTGATGGGATCAACTATCATACCATGCCTATCACTCCTGGATAAGAATGCTTTCTCAACTTGTTTCTTAACATCTTTACCAGTTGGAAGAACTGGTCCAGTCTTAGGGAGTCTAGTCATCTCATGAATTAGATCTCCAGTGATGCATACAAGAACCTCACCTATCTAGTATAGATCATCATGTATCCTACTCAGTAATATCTTCACCCATTATGGCTCATATAAATTGTGTGCATTGGAATACTCAAAGATAGGGTTATCAGTGAGATGCACGTATTCATCCTTGAATGTATAGTCAGGTTTCATCATAGAACCCATGAGAGATGTAATGTTGTTGTCTCCAACTATTTCCTTCTTGCAATAAACATACATGTATATATCTTCTACATGTACAAATCCAAGTGGAGTCCTAGAAAATTCTCCTTCGACATCATTCAATATGGATGCTTCTTAAAGACAAATCTCTTCCTCTCAGCAATGTTGAATACAATAGGGGTTGTCATACTTGTAACTAGGTTACGTAGGGTTTCACGATGATTCTAAAATGATGTGTCTGCTAGGGTTCCATTCCAAAAATAATTCATTCACAAACCAACTAATCCTCCAAGCTATAATGCTTTGATGCTTGATGCTTATCGTCTTTCTGAATGCTTCAATTTAAAATTCAAAGTGAGGTTTTTGAGATCTTTTGCCAGTTTATATAAATATCAATTGTATTTAATGCTTGTTGTTGTAAAGCGGTTTACAGAGAGAATTTCAAACTTTTTTCTTAACAAAGTAAAGGCAATGCATGAATGCATACAACCTTAATTCTTGATTACATGCATGAATCCATAGGTGCATACTCAGAGGTGAGTATACCAGCCACACAAGGGTTCAGAGCTAGAATAGCCCCCCTAAGACCATGAGGGTCAACTATTCAGAAGTAAAAGGTGCATCCACTAAGGATGCATCTGCTACCTTGTTCTCTTCATTATCCTTCTTTAATTTAACCCATATTTTATCTGAGTTAGCTTTAGCTTCCACAAACTTGACTTCTCCTGATTCTTCAAACAAAGACTTCTTGGAATTCTCTTTTCCTTTTGTCCTTGATCTACAAAACCTTGAGATATGTCCAGCTTTTCCACATGAGTGACAAATGATAGGAGGTTTAATGTTATTATTCATCATGCTACATTGCTTGGTTGTGTTTCCATTGTAGTTACATATCTGACATGTAATGTTTTGCAAGTTTCTTGGTTGATTTCTCTGATTGAATTGAGTTTGATTCTTTTGGTTTAGTTGTGACTGATTTCTTTGATTTGTTCTGTAATGAATAGCCCTATGACCAAAATTATTACAAGAGTAACAGTAACCATTGAAGGGTCTTACATTCTTACAATCTCTTGCCAAGTGTCCATCTTTGTTACAAGCATAACAAGTATGGTTGACTACCTTATGCTTATCTTTTGGTGATTCTGCTTTAGTCTCTTCATGAATTTTAGTTTTCTTTCCTTCTAAAGATTCTGTTTGAGCTTTCTATCTTTCTTGTAATGAGTTGATCTCAATTTGAGCTAAACTATATCCCATACCAGTGGTATCACCTTTTAGCTTTTGTGCATAGAGCTATGATTGAATCAGATCAGATCTTGTGTGTAGTTTATTAATCTTGTCTTTTTCTCCTGATAATTTAGATTCAATTTTGTTCTTGATACTTTCCAATTCCAAGATTTTCATATTGGCCTGCATGAGTTCTTCATCCAATTATTTTTTTCTTTGTTATTTTCTTCAATAGCTATTAAGATATGAGTTAATTGATCATTCAATTCTTCTATCTTATCTTTCAGAGACATGTTCTCTTCATTTAGTTTCAAATCATTGGTGGAGCAATCTTTCAGTTCTTTCCTTAGTTTCTTGATAAGCATTTGTGAGCCATCAAATTTTAGTTTAATTTCTTCATTTTCTTTCTCAGATCTATCTAGATATTCAAGTGTTGCTTCAAGATTCTTTTTTATATGTTTGACTTCTGTTGAATCCATGATCTCCTCAAGTGGTTAAAATTTTCTCTCTGAGGACTAGGCTCTAATACCAATTGTTGGAAACACTGAGAGGGGGGGGGGGGGGGNGGGTGGGGTGAATTAGTATTTAGCTAATTATTCAAATTCAGCAACTTAGACATAAATCAATCATATAACACTTGAAGCTTAACACAATATATGATTATGGGGAAAATTTGATTAGAGGAAAATGCCAGTGGGAATTAGTACCCACAAATATTGCACTTGTATAATGAACCTGTTAGAGTTCCTTTTCCATGTTAGGAGCAGTATTTACAATGTAAGTACAATGACGTAGTTAAGGGTCTAACCCTGTTAGGATTCTTTTACAAATAAACCTATTAGGGGTGAGGACTCACTGTCCAAGAGCTCACTTCTCAAAGAGAAAGAAGGCTACAACCTCCAGAGAATATATATGCACTATATCCAAAAGTGAACTATTATATGTGACATAGATGTCTGATCAGTTCCAGTTACGCGCTTATGCTCTTAACTTCTTTAAGGGCTCTATCTCATATTGATATCTTCATACTTCTCTTCTATACATCTTCCCTGACTATTTTTATGACACTTCAAATGTATCTTTGCATTACATATATATATATCTTTATGCCTAAATAGACGTGACTACAAACAAGACCTTAGTCGACCCAAAAACATAATACACAATGCTTCCAAACAAATTGGCTTAAGCATGTTTACAAAAATGTTTAATACATGATTACAAACTTATTAAAATAGGTGCTTAGCCTTTACATAAAAAAGGATTACACGCTAATCAAAATCATGAAGTCAGCTTCATACTCTATATTTTGAACTGCTAGTGTACTTGTTCATTCTATAACTTGTCCGTAGTGCCATTCCATACCATGCGTGTATAGGGTAAGCATAATAAAATACCATAGAGCTTAAGTTTGAATGTGCATATCCTGATGTGGTCGTACACACATGCATTGATGCCTTGATCGACTGCAAGTCATTGTTCTATTTTGTCTTCTGTACTTAGTCAATTTTCACTTCATAGTTTACTGTAAAAACTTCATATGACTTTGTTGCCATATTGACAACACAAAATAAGCCAAATACTCTCTAGGAGAAAACTTGCCAACACTTTTTGTGTTTCCTCCCAAACCTCCTACTCTGTGGAAACTTCTCATTCCATGATCTCTCCTTTTGCAGGGATATCCTCCTCTTGGGCGGCGATCTCATCTGCCACATGATCTACATCCTCATGGGGGTTCATGAGTTCATCTGTCTCAAAGACATCATCAAAATCATCATGTGGGGGAGAGGAATCAAAAATATCCTCAAGTTTGAAGAAATCCAAACTGACATCAACTGGAGGCATATCTAGCATACCAAAGCTAGCGACTGTGCTTAGAGTGGGGGTCAGCCTTTTCTTCTTCTTTCTTATTAATGGGACTCTGCTATCCAAAATACTTGTAGACTCCACCTCGGTGAAAGTCTATTTGCTCATCATTGCAGCCAATAATGGGGATCCTGTCGGGTGAGTAGATGCCATTAGAGCCACGAGTAGACTGGAGGATATTTGTGTGCTTATCTACTGGCTAGCCAACCTCGCTGACTCCATTTGTTTCTATAGCTATACCATTATGGGGGTTGGGCCTGGCAGTGGTAGTGGAAGTTCAAGTGGACCTTCAAACAATCGATCCCTTCCAGGTGCTCATGGGAAACACCCAGGCAAAATAACTGTGACTGGCCTCTAAAATAGGGTGGCCAATGAAATCTTTCCTAGAGGATCATAATTTTTCTTGGTGTGGTGGAATTCTACCAGTCCCAGGATCTTCAACTCATGATCTGCCTCCTTTTCTATGGGGAGGTTGCACGTATAATTTCCACAAGAAACTAGGAATGGGATGTTGGTGACCTTCTTCAATGTGAAGAAGGCCTGCAACTCTAAGATCTATTGGAATAACTCCAAAAGAATGATTTTATCCCCGCAATACTAGGGAAGAAGATAGGTTTTCTCATAGAATTCAGTCACTTGAATGTATGTGTGTTGTTGGAACTAAATAAAATAGTGGCCGTAATTACTGACCAGGTTCATCGCCTCCTATGATAACCGATACGCGGAGTCCTAAGTAAGTGTCAAAATATTTTGGTAAATGAAGGCATCATTTACCGTATAGAAATTTAGGAAACTCAGTTCCCACTGGATCTAGGGATAATGATCCCATGGTGTTAATTGGCCTGACCCATTCCCAAGATCGCCCACTATTCCTAAATCTAGGAAAGCCAGTCTTTATTGGGCCAGTACGCATAGCACATAAGAATTCATATAGAATTTAGAACTCTAGAAAATTCTCTTCAGCTACATGTCCACATGATTGGCTATAATAGCCACCTAGTTGAAAGTCTAGTTGCAGGTGGTGATGCATTAAAGAAAGTAATACATCCATGCCGAGAAATTTTGGGCATGGGGCTGTCCGAAGATCCTCCATAAAAATATAATGCCTACCTGAATGGGCTCTTTGAAATTATCTCAAGGAGTTTCCAACTTCATCTTTTTATTGTCCCTCTTTGGGGACTTCAGCCACTAAGTACTGAGATATTTCCAGGAGACGAGGGAAGATTCCTCAAACTCCTGTAATGACATGGCCCGATTGATGATGACAGACACCTTGAACTATGGAATCCCCAGCTTCAAGGAAAAAGTTTCTCCGTCCAAGGTGACAATTGTTGCTAGATATTGTAATGGTCAGGGATCAGTGTGTAGGACAGTTTGAGTAGGTGCATTATACAGTGTTTCCAGTTGAAGTATCAATTCCAGTGATTACATTGAACAAGGAAATTTTGCAGCCTTAATAATGTTAGGGGTGGCCAAATGAGTGGCCATACAGTCTCTCTTGGCCTTTAGTCTATATATTGCTTGAATTAAGCCTTGAATTTCATCCCAAAGTATAGGCTTTGTGTCTGTTATTTCCTACACTTTGGATTCCACCTTGGATCCCATGAGAATGCCCTCCTTCGGGTATTTGGAGGTCAATGGCAACTTAGCCAGCATCTTTTCAGCCTTGGTTTTTATGGTCACTCGAGTGGAGGTAGTAGGCAGCTCTGGGCTATCAAGAAGAGTGATCACCTCAAAGATCTTAATCACACAATCTGCAACCTACAAGACCAGAGAACTATCAATACATGATATAATAATAATAACTTGGTAGATTCCAGGGAAATCATCACCATTTCTCACCTATCCAAAAAATGTTAGCTCACATCAAAAAATCCCAGAGTGTTAAGACATACATGAGTTGGATTTTGATAAACATCCTGAGGTTCTGAGGTATAGAACCAAGTGACAAAGATGGAATGAGAAATGAGGGGCCCCACACCCAGATTTTGGAAGAATTAGCCATTGTCATTATTGATGTAACCAGTAGGAATCCATACTTGGATGACATGGTATGTCACGTGGCCATGTGACAGGCAGCACAATGACATTAATGGTGACATGTCAGCCGACACAGGGGAAATTGAATGCCAGATGGGATGGGGTTTGAATTCCCACTCATGGGAAATTAATCCCGCTATCAAGTTGACATGATAGAGGAGAGAGAAAGTCACCATGGCTTGAACCAACAAAGTGCCAAGTTTGAACTATGGCGATTCTATCTTGACAAGCTCAACAGAATGATTCAAAATGTAATGGAGTGTGATGAGAATTATAGGATGGAAGGATATACATGAGGTATGTACACTAAGATATAGGGGACCAAATCTTTGTGAGGGAAAAAGTGCAGCTCACAGAACAATGATGAAATATACACAACATTTACAAAATATTTACACAATGCACAAAACTTACAAAAGCACAAAGGCTACCCTATGAAAATGTATACTATATTCACTAGATTACAACTGCATAGATGGAAGACAAGCCTCTAACAGAGCCAACCCACCAATGGGAGGAAAACTAGGAGCAAAATGCAAAAGTGGAAACAAGAAAAAATGAAAGTAAAAACAAACACAAACAAGCACCATAGAAGCACAAAGACAAAAAACCAGAGGAACAGAGAACCAGAAAAGGAAAAATGACAACCAACCTAGAAATGCAAAGGACGTAGGGATGATGAGCATGGGAAACACTCTGCAATAGGTCCACCTTTGAACAATCATAAGCAAATACCGTAAATAAACATTCAATTAGCCACTAAGCACAGGGAGAAACTCATTGTTTAACCACTTTAATCACCTTAATATCACTCTGAATGCTCTAAGTGTTTTAATTGTGGTAACTCTAAAAAATGATAGGTAACTTCCATTTATACCCCTAGGGAAAAATAGGTTGCACTCTTTCTGAAAACTTTGGGACAAGTATGCCTCTGGGCTCCGGGCCCAGGGATTCCATGCAACTATACCTTCTCGCAAAAGAAGACATCACAATGAAGAATATTGGAGTCTAGAATCCAGCTCTGGAAATTAAAAAAAAACTCTAGGACTTGGCCCCAGAGATGAAAGAAAGCCAAAGAAAAAGAAGGACAACCCTTGTGAAAGCAAAGCCCAGAGGGAAAGTAAAGAAAAAAAAAGAAGACAAGGGAGGAGCAAAAGTGAAAAATGGGGACCCAACATTTTTCCTACAAAATGTAGGGATGGGTATGCAGGGCATAAAAAATGGTGACTATTTGGGATAGATGCCTTAGTGCATTCAAGAACTTCAAAATCTCTGGTTAAAAAAAATTGGAATAAATCTTTACCTGGAGCATTCTTCTTGCATGACGCGAGGCGTCTAAGAAAATCTAGCCCATTGATGATTCAAATCTCTTGGTCCTTCTTTAGTTGTGAAGTGTGTGCTTTGAAAGAAAATAAATTTGATGGCTTGCAGGAGAAACAGAGAGGAGGCACTAAGAAAATAAAGCCAAAGTCATCATATCTTGCACGGTTCCCATGCATATCAGAATTCTCTATTCTTCAGTTCTTTCTTTTCTTTCTTTTTTTATGGGTGGGAAGGTTGTACTCCTTTCATTGTGAACATTAAGCTTAGCTAATTTTGATGGTTTTTCTTCTTTCACCTCGCCACCCACTTTAAATTACAAAATAGGAGAGAAATTTCTAGACCCAAGATATTTTAAATGATTTTCAAACTTGGTCAATTAGTTAGTGCGAACGATCTACGCTCGGGGTGTCCGATTACTTGCTTCTTGAATTTTCCTTTAACTAATGTTTAGACTGACAAGATGTGAATAAGATGAAGATCACCCATAACCTTTTACCATACTTACAAAATAACTCTAGAGATCAGAAAAATTCCACCATGCTAACAATAGATTTTGAATTCACTAGAATGCGTAAGGTATTGTTCCAAAGACTAGATGTTATGCAAAGCATACCAGTCTATAAGATATAGGAAACATGCTAGGAACCCAAAAAGAAAAAGAAAATAAGGAGAAACCAAAAGCAAACAAAAACCAAGAAAAGGCAACCCCAAAGGGTGGCCAGCAAGAACTATTTATAGAGTGTTCCAAATGGAGCACCACGAAAGAGGTATTTACAAGTGAGAGATATACATATATTACAACTTTGGGCCAACTCACCGCCTAACGTATTCAAAGTAATACTTGAGAAACCAAACATTTATAGGAAATAGAATGGCTCCTTCAGTCATACTGTTGAGGCTATAAGTGTTAGCCCCTCATATCTTAGATATCATGTATGGTCCAAGCCAGAGCCATTGAAATTTAGTGTGCTTTCCCTTCTTTTCTCAGGCCTTGTCCCACAAGAGGACCAAGTCTAAAATATGAAAGGCCTTATACTAGGATCTTTTGTTAGACCATTGTTTTACTACTACTTGGTGATGTACAAAATGTTCAAGGGCTGCATCTCTTTTTTCCTCCATCCGCACTAGATTCAAAATTTGAACCACCACGATGTTGTCCCAGTTGCTAAATTCTCGCATCAACTATAAAACTGGTATCTATAAGTTGATGGGGAATACTAGATTTTTGCCATAAATGAGATGGAATGGGGATATCCCTAGGGTTTCCTTTATTCAAATATGATCCTCCCATCTAAGCTTTTGGTGCCAGTCCTGGGGGTTCAGTTTTAACGGATGTTTGATCACCTTAAGTAAATTTTTATTGGTTGATTCGGCAACACCATTTCCTTGGAGGTAATAGTTGCTGGAAAACTTCAGAGTGATCTTTCTATCATAGGTCCATTCAAGTAATTGTGCCAATATTTTCACTATAGCAAAGGGCATTCTAAATCTTGTGATGATATTTTCTTCTAGGAATTTTATGACTACATCTTCCATGTTGTTTTTACAAGGTATCACTTTAGACCACCAGGTGCAATAGTCGATAGCAGTCAAAATGTATCGGTGGCTGGCAGACAAGTTGGGGTTGATTTCCCTGATCAAGTCAAATGCCCATTGGGTGAAGGGTCTAGCTTTGAAGACTGGTTGCAGGGGAATGGCTAGGTTCCGCTCATGATGTGCTGTAGTTTGGCAAGTATGGCATCTCCTAACATGAGTGTAGACATCCTTGAAGATATAAGGCCAATAGTATTAGGCCCAAAGGATCAGATGGGCGGTGGAATCAGTTGATCCATGCCTAATTCCAAATTGCCCATGAAATTTGTCAATCATTTTCTCAGCCTGGTCCCTATCTATGCACTGGAGGTATACCCCTTCATAATTTCTGTGAAAAAGTATTTCATTTTTATCAAGAGGTGTGCACTTTTCAATCACAGGGAGCGTCATTTGTTTGGGGGTAGCCCCTCCAGGAATTTTTTGTTCAATAATAAGTATACCAGATTGGTATACCATGGATCTTGAGTGATGGAATCCACTATGTATGTCTGGCATTCGATGTTGGGAGTCTCTCTTGTCATTACTCTACATAGTCCCTGGCCTTAGAATATCTTCATGGGTTGCATTTCCAAATCATACTCTTGGAGGATGGTCATACATTTCCCTCATCTTTCACCCAATTCACTCTGCATCATTAGAGACTTAACAGCTTGGTCCAGGATGATAGTGTGCACTTTGCTCTGGAGAATATAATGCCAAAATTTATTCACAATGCAGATGATAGAAAAGGCATGTTTTTCCAAAGGAAAATACCAGACTTTGATGTTCTTAAAGGGAGAGCTCATGAAAGATATTGGTCATTCTTCCCCTTCGACCTTTTGGGTCAAAACTGTCATGGCAGAATGTGGTGAAGCAAAGGAATATATATGGAAGGGGAGGGAATAGTTCAGACTAGCCAAGACTGTTAGAATAGTCTGAAAGGATAATTGAGAGGGGGTTTGAATCAGTTATCAATAACTTTAGTTCTTTTACTTCCTTGAATTTAGAATACAACAAAGTAAATGCTTAATCAGATAACACAGTACTCAACACACAATTTGATTATGGGGAAACCAAATGGTAAAAACCTCGGTGGGAATTAGCACCCACAATAAACTATACTTGTTTGTAGTAATCCTTATTAGAAGATATTTCAACCCTGTTAGGAGTTGTACATTACAATGCAATAATTATAGTGACCTGGTTAAGGGTCTGACCCTGTTAGGAGTCTTTTACAAATAACCCTGTTAGGGGTGGTGGATTCACTATCCAAAAGCTCACTGATGGTTAAGGCTACAACATTCTATATAATAGATATGCACTATATCTAATGATGAGCTGTAGAGTAGACCTGCTATCTTGATCAGTTCTAGGTTATTACAATCTTTTACTTCTTCTTCACATAGATTCTTGATGAATGAACCACATCTTATCTTCTGCTCTGTATATCTTCTGACTCTATTCATATCATTCACACATAGCGTTCATAAACAAACTAATATAAGTATCTTCTCCAAATAAGAAGGTCATGTTGGCTCTTAGAAACACTTCAACAACATCTTAGTCAACTTAACTAAGCATACAAACAATATTAATTCTGTGCAAGTCAATCTGAACAGATGCAACACTTCACTAAGTCGGCTCCACCAAATCAACTCAAACAACATGATCTTGATGTAATATGATAGGAAAATTTAACCAAATATAGTTAACTCATAACTAACCATGAATATAAACACACATATCTTGAAGATAGGTGCAACTCAAGAAACATGTTATATACATCGGCCCTAAACAGTTACACTTCCAGAACTGTAACTGCCAATAACAGAATTGCATAACTTTACTAAAACATCATATTTGGGTCTACGTGTATGAACATAACATAATAAACATGTCAACAACATGTATCTAACCATGCAATTCTTCATGTCATCATTCTGATAAGTACATACATAATTACTGTTGTGTATTATATGTTGTCATCAATGACAAACATACAATCAATCAACTACTCAGAATCAAATTTCCAACAATCTCCCCCTTTGACATTGATGGCAACATATGATATCAAAAACATCCTTTGTTCATGGTGTCCTTTTTCTTTTACAATCTTCTCAATATCCTCATCAAAGATTTCTCTAAACTGCTAAAGTTCCTTTGACTGTGTTTTTGTTCTATGTATATACTCCCCCAGAGTATATGCTCCCCCTTAGTACATACTCCCCCTTACTATATACTCCCCCTTTGACTTCAATGGAAAAGGGTGCTATAATCCATTAGGCATAGGTACTACTCTAGAAGTAGAGTAGTCAACCATTCATCAGTCATTTAATGATTGATGTTCTTGCTGCTTCTCCTAAACAGACTCAGGAGAGGGAATTAATACCAACTTCTCTGTGAGATACTCAAAAGTATCCTTTGATAAGGGCTTTGTGAAAATATCTACCAACTATTCTTTGGTGCTCACATAGTCTAGTTTAATTTCTTTGTCTGTAACCTTTTCTCTTAAGAAATGGTACTTGATCTCTATGTGTTTTGTCTTTGCATGCATCACAGGGTTTTTAGACATGTTGATAGTGCTAGTGTTATCACAATGAATAACAATAGGATAATCAACCTAAATGCCAAAGTCTTTAACCATCTGCTTGATCCAAACCATGGTTGAAAAATTTAATGTTGCTGCAACATATTCAGCTTCTGCTGTTGGCTGAGAAATATAGTTCTACTTCTTGCTTATCCAAGAAACCAACCTGTTTCCAAGAAATACTACTCCTCCTAAAGTTCTCATGTCATCAATACAACTTACCCAATCTACATCAATATACGCATGAATTTGTACATTCTCTGATTTTGGATACCATAAACCATAGTCTATATTTCCCTTTAGATATCTGAATATCCTCTTGATTGCCATTAGGTGATTTTGCTTGGGTTCAGCTGCAAATCTTTGAACAATGCCAACTACATTAGATATGTCAGGTGTAGATTGAGTTAGATAAATGAGTTTACCAATCATAGATTTGTATAATGTCTTATCAACTGTTGTGGTATCATCATCTTTTGAAAGCTTGCTTCCTATTATCATGGGAGTGCATACTGGCTTACAGTCATCCATATGAAAGGTCTTCAGTATTTCCTTCACATATTCTGACTGATTAATGAATATACCTTTATCTGTTTGCTTTACATTCAGTCCCAAAAAGTATTTTATAGGACCAATCATGCTCATTTAAAATTTGTTCTGCATTTCTTTTGCAAATACTTTACTAAGCTTGTCATTATACCCAAAGATAATGTCATCAACAAATATGGCAACTAATAATAATCCATCAGGAGTCTCTCTTATGAATAGGTTATAATTTGTTGCTCCTTTCTTGAATCCAATCTTGGTAAGATAACCATCAAGTCTCTCATACCAAGCTCTTGGGGCCTATTTAAGACCATAGATTTCTTTCTTCAATCTACATACCATGTCTGGTTTATCTGAAAGATTAAATCCTTCAGGTTGTTCTATGTAAACTTCTTCATTCAAGTCACCATTCAAAAAAGCTAATTTTACATCCATTTGATAAACTTTAAAGTCTTTGAATGTTGCGTATGCCAAAAATAACTTAATGGCTTCCAGTCTTCTCACATGGGAAAATGTATCAGTGTATTCTATTCCTTCTCTCTACACATATCCTTTACATACCAATCTTTCTTTGTTTCTTACTACTGTACCATCTTCATTCATCTTATTTCTGAATACCCACTTTGTTCCAATCACATTTTTGTCACTGGGTCTAGGGACCAATTACCATGTATCATTTTTGATTATCTGATCTAATTCTTCTTTCATTGCATTCTTCCAATCAGAATCATTACATGTGTCTTCAACACTTAAAGGTTCAATCTGTGAGAGTAAACATACCTTTTCATCCATTGCTAGACTTTTTTCTTTTGATCTTGTCAAAACACTACTGCTTTGATCTCCAATGATATCATCTTTAGAGTGGTATCTAGATGTGAATTTTGGAACCTTGGGTGTGTCTTCTTCTTCTGTAATCTATGATTCTTCTCTGCTTGATTCAGGGTCATTTCATGAAACATCAATGCAATCAAACATTTCTTCAATAACAATATCTTTGCTACTAGGCTTGGGTTCATCTTCAATCATAGGTGCATATTCATAGTATCTTTCTTGAACCATAAAATTCTCATCAATTTTTACATGAGTACTTTCAATTATCTTTTTCCATCTTAGATTAAAACATCTATATGCTTTTCTTTTTGTAGAGTAACCAAGGAAAATACCTTCATCACTCCTGGCATCAAACTTACCAACACCATCATCTCTCTTGATGTAACACTTGCTGCCAAAGATTTTGAAATATTTTACTGTAGGTATACTTCCAAACCAAAGTTCATAAGGTGTCTTATCTGTACCTAGCCTCAATTGAGTTATGTTGATAGTATAGACTGTTGTGTTCACTGCATCTCTCCAGTAGGTGTGTGCAACTTTTTCTTCAATCATCATAGTGCACGCTGTATCAAGTATGATCCTATTCCTCCTTTCTGCGATCCCATTCTGCTGAGGGGTTCTAGGTGCACTCAGCTATCTTTTTATTCCATGTTCTTCACAATAGTCATAAAAATGATCAAAGGTGAATTCTCCTCCTTTATCTGATCTCATAAATTTTAGTTTTAATCTGGATTCATTCTTGACCTTAGCTTTGAATATTTTGAACTTTTCAAAGGCTTCAAACTTCTTCCTTAATAATGCAACCCACATCATCCTAGCAAAATCATCAGCAAACAAAATAAAATACCTTTCTCCGTAAAATGATCTTGTTTGGGTAGGACCACACAGATCTGTATGCACTAGGTCCAATTTGTTCTCAACTGAGTTCTACTTGCTTCTGAAGGAACTTCTTACATGCTTACCCATAAAACATTCCCTGCATATTGTGTCAACTAGTCTTGCAATACTAGGAAGGTCTCTAACTGCCTTCACATTATTGATCTTTACTATATTATCAAAATTGATATGACATAGTCTCTTGTGCCATAACCACTATCATCCACCTTTTCAACAAAACAACTTACATTAGAATTGTGCTAAAAAACATTACCTTTTGTTTTGGATCCTGATGCAATCATGTCTCCATCCTTGTTGTTAATGATGCACTTGTTGTCTTTGAACTCCAAATGATAACTGTTATCTCTCAAAATTGCACCCTGTTAAGTTCGCAGGAACTTAACCTTTTGGAGAAACATGGAAAAATTCCAAGTTTGTGGGTAAACTATGGCTGGAATGAATCTCTGGATCCTAAGCCGGCTTCCTATATGATGATCACCTGTGGTGCTTCTTGAAAGATTGAAAACTAATGGGGAAAAGGGATAGAAGGATTGCATAAAACGTAAATAGTTGAAATGAAATCTAAACTAAGGTGATCCACCAAATTTGACATGAAAACATAACACACACAGGATTAAGCCCTGGGTCAACTGACTGAATTGGAGGTAAAACACAAATCTCTTGTATAGGCATGCATTAATATTTCATAACAAGGTCATGATTAAACCTGTTAAGAGGAAAGACTTCACAGTTAACAGCTCAAAAGTAAGACACTAGTTACAACCTGCAAGCAAACATACTCTTCTACAAGTAGATGCTACAAATGGGACATGATTAAAAGGAAATAAAATCATTCACAATTAACCCATCAACCATCTACAATTCATATAAACAAACAGAAAGGAGACAAGGCTAACACAACTCAATAAATTGGTTCCAAGAACTTCAAACTCTGCATATTATTTCTCACAATGAGTTGTAGACTTCTGCAAAAATACATCAAGGACACAGAAAATGTCACAAGCATGCCTCCTTACATAATCTAAATTTTTTTTCTAAAAGAGTCCTCAACTCATACTTATGCTTGTTTTAGCCAACTGCATTTTGGAGAGCAATAACTTCTGGATCAGATTTGGCCTGTCCAGCCACCGTTTATCCATTTAAAAGTCTATAAAATACAACTTGATGATCCAAAAGTCATACCCAGAAAATATCAACATAAATACTCCTTCTCAGAAGCAGTCTTATCCCTCTAGAAGAGTCACAAAAGTCTCTAAAATGCAATAACTTTTCTGCAGACTTTAACAACTACAACCTCTGATCTTTTTAAAATCTGATCTCTCCATCTGTAAAAAATCTGATTTCCAGTGTCTGAGAACAATCTGATATCTTTTTTCCGCTTCTCATTCACTCTGAAAATCACATTTCTTACTCTTGACTATCTTACTCTTGCCTTCTGCGAGTATTTCCTTCTTGTCGCCTACTCGTTCAGCTTCTATGCTCTGCTTTTGTCCTCTGTGCGAGTGAGCGATGTTGTCTTTTCTTTCCTCAGTTGCAAGCTCGTGAGCTGTTTAAACTGATTGTTTGATTTGGGTGACTGAGCGACATCCATTTCTCTATTGCATATTCTGTTCGTTCGCACACTCGTGCCACCTTTTACTTTGTTTTCATCTCGTGCACGAGTGGGCGATGACATCCATTTTCTGATTGGTCGCCAACTCGCGAGCCTGAAAACTTCACCTTACCCTTGACTGCGAGCACGCGATGATACCTCCTCTTTCTTCAATCACTCACTCGCGAACTATTTTCCTTTTATCTTCATTTTCTGGTGACTGTGCGATGCCCTTCCTTTTTGCTTGTCGCACACTCACGAGCCGAGCTCCCTTTTCCTTTACTGACCGGTGACTGATCGATGACTTTATTCTTTACCTTGTCGCACACCCGCGAGTCAATTTACCCTTATCTTCATTGATCAGTGAGTGAGCGATGAGTTCCCTTTTTAGCTCATCGCACACTCGTGAGCTCTTTCCTGATCACCTCAAAGCCTCAGCAATTGAGCGAGACATTGAATGGTCTCTTTGGTCGCTCGGTCGTAGACCTTTATAAACCTTGAAAACTGCCTGTGTGACTATACGATGCATCTTCATGTTGGTACTTCACGACTTTGTCACACACTCGCATTTCCCATCTTTTGTGGTCTTGTAGAAAAATAGAAATAGGGTGCGTTTCCTTGCTTGCAGAAAATTACCTTTGCAGGTAGAAACCTGCCGCAGAGAATCAAAATTTCAATTCTCCGCCTTGATTCTTTTTTGGTTCTGAAAATTTGAAAAAGTGCTTCGTAAACCCATCGTGGGGTCCACCACAGCACTCTTTCTTTTCTGCCTTTGCGGAAAATCTCTTGAGAGGTGCAAAACCCGCACAAGGCAAAACTCCTCTTTTCGAAAAATCACCTGAGAGGTGCAAAACCCGCAACATGTGAAAAACCTTCTCTTTTTGCCTTTTTTGGAAAATTACTTTCGCAGGTAGAATTCTTCCATGGGGAAGATGATTTGTGGAATCCCGCAAGCCTTTGCGGAAAATTAACTTCGCAGGTAGAATTCCACCAATGGAGAAGATGATTTTCAAAATCCCGCAAGCCTTTGTGGAAAAATACCTTTGTAGGTAGAATTCTGCCAAGGACCTTGGTCTGAAAATTGGTAACATTTTTGGCAACATCTATAAAATATTTGCCTACTAAACATCAAGAACCAGTAGCCTTAACTATCCATTGGGCATGGAGTCATTAAGAAAACATACTGGCAACCTGAGTTCCACTTGCAAAACTGATCAAACCTTCTGAACTGACTGAAAATGGATGCATGAGTTGTGATAGGAAAATATGGCACTTGTAACCTCTGAATGACTGAGAACCCTTCTAAGAACCTTTGAAAACTAGAAAACTAAAACCAAACTAACTAACTGGAAAACTGCCAACTGAAAACACTGTTATAGCTCATGATATGTATGAAGGAAATGTTTATGATATGAGATAGTGGAGTACACTCCTATCTTCTATTATAGATCCTTTCTTTATACTAGTCTGATGAATTCCAACATTGCTTTCTCCTTATTACTCCGACCACACGGAAAGCAAACTAACTACCAACTAACTATGCAACCAGCACTTAGAGGAAAACAAAACTACCTAACCTACCCTTGTCTAACCAGCATAGAAGCTTGGTCAAACAAATCCATTTACAGGTTCTAAGAAATATCTGCCTTTTCTCCTCAGTTTGCATAGGAAAACATACTCAACAACAGCAAGGAATACATGAAACATAGGCAGATGACCCAAAAGTTGATACACCATGTCTTGAAAGATATAAGTAAATGCACTTACCTCATTTATTTGAGCAAATGCCTTGTTACCCAGGACTAGAGGAAAGAGTTGAAATTTCTCTAACTCAGCTGCAAATGTATCCTCAGCTTCATCTTTTAATGGAGAATCATGTTTAGTTGCTTGGATAGCTACTCCTTCAATATTTGCCTCTATTCTTGCCAAATGCCTGATGGGGCAGCCTCTAGAGATGAAAAACTTAGGGCTTACTCTACTAGCTCCCTGTTGCTGTTCATACTAACTTCCTTGCATAAGTGCTTGCCATGCCAATTCCTCCTTCTCAGTTAGAGGCCCACCATCTTCTGTCAGGACCACCAATAGATTATCCAAGCTATCAACCGATGAAAGATTCTCGGCACGTGGCTCAAACTTCAGCTTAGGAACAAGATCTTTAAGAGTGATTTCCAAAATAGGGCTCTCTTCTATAGGCTCACATTCTGAAAATCCGACAATAAGATTTTCACAGAAATCTTTGATAATACTATCAAAACACTCCTCTGCTAAGATCTCGTCACCCTCCGTATCTTGAGTGGATACTTTGTCAAGTGTAGCCCCATCATTGATGTCCTTCTGCTGCAAAGTGTGGATGGATATGTTGTGAATATCAGTACTCTCCTCTTGTTCCACAAATAGGGGTAACTCATCAAAGAAAAACATGACAGTTTCCTTTTGATGATTAGTTTGCTTCTCTACAGCCAATAAAGTGTGCTCATTATCCTGGTCAATAAACATAGGTAGCTCAGCAAACAAATATGATACTCCTTTCTCAGCAACTTTAAATTGCTCAAAAACTTGCTGCCTCAACTGGTGATGTTCTTTCACATATTTTTCTCCATTTTCTAGTACTCAATGAGTAGTAGTGTCCTCATTCTTAGTCTCTTGACTTTGAACTAGCTCACATGGGGTATCCTTTACAAGGTTTGGCACTTCATAACCAGGAAACCTGGTCCATGAAGGCTGCCATATCTGCTGGATATTTTGATCATTAATAGGGTCTTGACATGGCTGAACAAGGAAATGAGAAGAAGCTTCTATCCTAAAACTTGGAATTACAGGCCTAGTAACTCCTTCACAAGCAGGCTGAACTGGAACACAGGAAATTGCCTGATCCTCTAGCTCTTTTAGTCGTACACACAACAACCTCATTTGCTCCTCTTTAAGTATAAGCTACTCAGCAAATAACTCCTCATCATGTCTTTGAGCCTCTATTTCCTGTTGCTGAATATGATCTTGATAAGCAAGCTCCTCCTGGTGCATGTAGTACTCCTGTTCCTGATCCAAGGCCCTCATCTATGGTTGAAAGTTTGCCAAAAAATCATCTAGATTTATATTTGTAATAGGATTGGGGTGATTTTGCAAACAATCATGATAACTGTCTTGTGGTTGTTGATAGGCATGCTGCCAAACAATTGGAGCAGAGGTGGGTGGGTGGTATGCATATGGGATTTGTAGGCTACTTGCTGCTATAGGGTTATTCTGAGTAAAACCAGCAGTATAGTCATTTTGATATGGCTGATAGGGCTGATTAGATGGTAAAAATGCAGAAACCTCATGGAATGGAGAATGATAATCCATTTTCTCATAAAAATAAGGAAAAACCAGACTTCATTTTTCATACCAACAACTGGGTCTTCTTGAAACCAGTAAAAAAAAAATTGCTCCAGAGTCGCCAGGTGTGATTAGAACTTGCCTCCAAAGGAAGAAAATACTACTATCCACACCAAACAACAGTTACAAAAAGCTTGAAAAGAACTGAAAATCAGCTCTTGGTCCCATCGAGCCTGCCAAAATTGTTATCTCTCAAAATTGCACCCTGTTAAGTTCACAGGAACTTAACCTTTTGGAGAAACATGGAAACATTCCAAGTTTGTGGGTAAACTATGGCTAGAATGAATCTCCAGATCCTAGGCCGGCTTCCTATATGATGATCACCTGTGGTGCTTCTTGAAAGACTGAAAACTGATGGGGAAAAGGGATAGAAGGATTGCATGAAACGTAAATAGTTGAAATGAAATCTAAACTAATGTGATCCACCAAATTTGACATGAAAACATAACACACACAGGATTAAGCCCTGGGTCAACTGATTGAATTGGAGGTAAAACAAAAATCTCTTGTATAGGCATGCATTAATATTTCATAACAAGGTCATGAGTAAACCTGTTAAGAGGAAAGACTTCACAGTTAATAGCTCAAAAGTAAGACACTAGTTACAACCTGCAAGCAAACATACTCTTCTGCAAGTAGATGCTACAAATGGGACATGATTAAAAGGAAATAAAATCATTCACAATTAACCCATCAACCATCTACAATGCATATAAACAAACAAAAAAGAGACAAGGCTAACACAACTCAATAAATTGGTTTCAAGAACTTCAAACTCTGCATATTATTTCTCACAATGAGTTGTAGACTTCTGCAAAAATACATCAAGGACACAGAAAATGTCAGAAGCATGCCTCCTTACATAATCCAAACTTTTCTTTTCTAAAAGAGTCCTCAACTCATACTTATGCTTTTTTTAGCCAACCGCATTTTGGAGAGCAATAACTTCTGGATTGGATTTGGCCTGTCTAGCCACTGTTTATCCCTTTAAAAGTCTACAAAATAAAGCTTGATGATCCAAAATTCATACCCAAAGAATATCAACATAAATACTCCTTCTCAGAAGCAGTCTTATCCCTCTAGAAGAGTCACAAAAGTCTCTGAAATGCAATAACTTTTCTGCAGACTTTAACAACTGCAACCTCTGATCTTTTTTAAAATTTGATCTCTCCATCTATAAAAAATCTGATTTCCAGCGTCTGAGAACAATCTAATATCTTTTTGCCACTTCTCATTCACTCTGAAAATCACATTTCTTACTCTTAACTGTCTTACTCTTGCCTTCTGCGAGTATTTCCTTCCTGTCGCCTACTCATTCAGCTTCTATACTCTTCTTTTTTCCTCTGCGTGAGTTAGTGATGTTGTCTTTTCTTTCCTCAGTCACAAGCTCGTGAGCTATTTAAACTGACATTTTGATTTGGGCAACTGAGTGACATCCATTTCTCCATTGCATATTCTGTTCGGTCGCACACTCGCACCACCTTTTACTCTATTTTTATCTCGTGCGCGAGTGGGCGATGACATCCATTTTCTGATTGGTCGCCAACTTGTGAGCCTGAAAAATTCACCTTACCCTTGACTGCGAGTGCGTGATGATACCTCCTCTTTCTTTAGTCCCTCACTCGTGAGCTATTTTCCTTTTATCTTCATTGTCTGGTGACTGCATGATGCCCTTCCTTTTTTATCGTCGCAGACTCGCGAGCCAAGCTCCCTTTTCCTTTACTGACCGGCGACTGAGCGATGACTTTATTCTTTAGCTCATCGCACACTCGCGAGTCAATTTCCCTTTATCTTCATTGATCGGTGAGTGAGTGATGAGTTCCCCTTTTATCTCGTCGCACACTCGCGAGCTCTTTCTTGATCACCTCAAAGCCTCAGCGATTGAGTGAGATGTTGAATGGTCTCTTTGGTTGCTCGGTCGCAGACCTTTATAAACCTTGAAAATTGCCTGTGCGATTATGTGATGCATCTTCATGTCAGTACTTCACACCTTTTTTGCACACTCGCATTTCCCATCTTCTGTGGTCTTGCAGAAAAATAGAAACAGGGTACATTTCCTTGCTTGTGGAAAATTACCTTTGCAGGTAGAAACCCACCGCGGAGAATTAGAATTTCAATTCTCCGCCTTGAGTCTTTTTTGGTTTCAAAAAATTGAAAAAGTGCTTCGTAAACCCATCATGGGGTCCACCACAGTGCTCTTTCTTTTCTATCTTTGCGGAAAATCTCCTGAGAGGTGCAAAACCCACAGAAGGCAAAACTCCTCTTTTTAGAAAATCACTTGAGAGGTGCGAAACCCGCAACATGTGAAAAACCTTCTCTTTTTGCCTTTTTTGAAAAATTACTTTCGTAGGTAGAATTCTACCATGGGGAAGATGATTTGTGGAATCCCGCAAGCCTTTGTGGAAAATTACCTTCACAGGTAGAATTCCGCCAATGGAGAAGATGATTTTCAAAATCCCGCAAGCCTTTGCAGAAAAAAACCTTTGCAGGTAGAATTCCGCCAAGGACCTTGGTACCGAAAATCGGTAACAATAACCTTTGTCAAGTAGCTATCCAACACTTAGCAAGTTATGATGTAATCCATCAACATATAGAACATCATCAGTCTTGTTCTTTCCATCCATAGTGATAGATCCTCTTCCTATGATAGGTTTGGGAGTGTTGTCTACAAATCTAACCATACCACCTTTGTATTTGTCTAGATGAATGAATCTATCTTTGTCACCTATCATATGATGAGAGCATCCACTGTCAATGATCCAATCAGTTTTGATGTCTGCTTTGGAAATTAGGGCTAGCTCTTTTTCTTCCTTTTCATCTACAATGTCCATTTCCTCAAGCAACTTTTCCATGTCTCTAAGGGCAATGGATCCAATTTCATCTTCTCCTAAATCTTCATCATTTACAACTTCTTCAGCATGATAACATTCCTTCTTATATTTAGGTTTATAATCAGATCTAAACTTCTTGACTCTTGTGGGACACTTAGATACAATGTGACCAATCTTGTTACATGAAAAACATTTAAATGGAAGTTTTCCTTCATATTTTCCTTTTCCTTACTTTTCTCTTCTAGAAATCATAGCAATGATTTCAAGTTCTTCATCAACTTCTTCTTTCTCATTATGACTAGAGGTGTGTAAGGATTTCTTACCATGGACTAAGGCTTTGAAAGTTGTTTCAAATTTAGGTTAAGTCTTCAATCCTTATATCTCAAATGCAGAGATTTTGCTGATTAGAGTCTCTCTCTTGAAGTCTTGTGAGAATTGCATGGTTTCCTATAGAATAATTATCTTGTTTTCATAGTCTGATGTCAAAGTGGTTAGTAGCTTGTCCATAATATCTTCTTTTGATATTTCTCCACCATTGTTTCTGATTCGAGAGACTGCTTCATTTATTCTTTGATTGTAGGCTCTAATGTTCTCTTCAGGAAACATCTCAAGACTGTTGTATTTCTTTTTCCATGTCTTCCTACACACATTCTTTGCTTGAATATCTCCTTCAAACATATCTTCTAGATACTTCCATATGGTATATGCTCTGTCAATTTTCTTGATCTCAGAAAATTCACTGTCAGATAAGGCGCTGATTAGGGATTCTTTGGCAATTGCATTATTGGTAAATGTTTCCTTTTGTCTATTAGTAGCATCATCCTTTGCAAGGTCTTTTAGAGATGGAATTAAAACTTCTTTTGTGGCAATTTCAAAGATCTAAAAGCCCACACACTGTAGATGTGTTATCATTTTGTTTTTTCAATCCAGATAATTCTCTCCATCAAACTTAGGGCTTTCTTTTCTAAAGTAAGACATCTGATCTACCTTAAGCTGTTAGGCTTCTTCTCCAAGGCACTTGGCTTTGATACCAATTGTTAGAATAGTCCCGAAGGATAACTGAGATGGGAGGTGAATTAGTTATCAGTAACTTCAGTTCTTTTACTTCCTTGACTTTAGAATACAACAAAGTAAATGCTTAATCAGATAACACAGTACTCAACACACAATTTGATTATAGGGAAAGCAAATGGTAAAAACCTTGGTGGGAATTAGCACCCACAATAAACTATACTTGTTTGTAGTAATCCTTGTTAGAATATATTTCAACCCTGTTAGGAGTTGTACATTACAATGCAATAAGTATAGTGACCTGGTTAAGGGTCGGATCCTGTTAGGAGTCTTTTACAAACAACCCTATTAGGGGTGGTGGACTCACTATCCAAAAGCTCACTGCTTGATGGTGAAGGCTACAACCTTCTATATAATAGATATGCACTATATCTGATGATGAACTATAGAGTAGACCTGTTGTCTTGATCAGTTCCAGTGTATTACAATATTTTACTTCTTCTTCACATAGATTCTTGATGAATGAACAACATCTTATCTTCTGCTCTGTATATCTTCTGACTCTATTCATATCATTCACACATAGAATTCACAAATGAAATACTTTAAGTATCTTCTCCAAATTAGAAGGTCGTGTTGGCTCTTAGAAAAACTTCAACAACATCTTAGTCAGCTTAACTAAGCATGCAAACAATATTAAGTCCATGCAATTCAATCTAAATAGACACGATGCTTCATTGAGTCGGCTTCACCAAATCAACTCAAACAACATGATCTTGATGTAATATGATAGGCATGTTTAACCAAAGATAGTTAACTCATAACTAACCATGAATATGCACACGCATATCCTGAAGATAGGTGCAACTCAAGAAACACATTATATACGTCGGCCCTAAACAGTTACACTTCTTGAACTGTAACTGCCAATAATAGAATTGCATAACTTTACTGAAACACCATATCTAGGTCTGCGTGTATGAACATAACATAATAAACATGTCAACAACATGTATCTAACCATGCAAGTCTTCATGTCATAATTTTGATAAGTACATACATAATTACTGTTGTGTATTATATGTTGTCATCAATGACAAACATACAATCAATCAATTGATTAGAATCAAATCACCAACAAAGACTGGTGGCTCCACAATTATTTGTTTAATTTGGATGAAGCCTACTTTGCCTCAGGAATCCACTCAATCTTCATATCTTTCTTTATCATTTCATTGAGTGGCTTCACTATCTCAGCCAATCCAGTGATGAACCGCTAGACAAAATTGATCATCCCAAAGAAAGATCTCATCTCCTTACTATCAGGCATCTGTAGATTTAGCAACACTTCAACTCTCTCAAGGTCAATGGATATACCCTTCTCAGAGACAATATGCCCAAGTAGATTCCCTTTTGTGACCCTAAATATACATTTCTTAGGGTTGAGGGATATTCTATATCGGTGACATCTCTCACAAATTTGGGTGAGGTGGACGAAATGATCACGCCTGTCCCAGGAAAAGATAGTCAAATCATCCATGTAGATGATTATGCACCAGTTCACTAGGCCTTTGAACGCAATGTCCATAGCCTTTTGAAATGTGGCCCCTACATTGATCAGGCCAAAGGGCATTCTCTTTTATGCAAACATTCCCCACTTGGTGGTGAATGTTATTTTGTCTCTGTCTTCATACTTAACCAGGACTTGTTATACCCAGAGTACCCATCTAGGAAGGACATCATTTGTGATCCATTCATGATTTGTAGTGCCTCATCCAAAGAGGGGAGGGGGTGATTATCCTTCTTTAATGCCTTGTTTAAGTTTCAAAAATCCATGCAAAGGTGGATCTTGCTTCTTTTCTTCCTCATAGGGATGAGGTTGGAAACCTACGTAGTATGCCCAATTGGAAAGATGATCCAGGATGATAGTATTTTTTGAACCTCTTGATGAATTAGAGGCTTGATTAGTGAGTTGACCGATCTTTTATTTTTCTAGAAGGGCTTAGCATCAGGTTTTAGTGAGATGGTATGGGTCATGATGGATGTATCATAGGTCTTCAAATCTTCATAACCCCACACAATTACATCAATGTATTCTCAAAGAACCGTGAGAATCTTCTCCTTAACCTCAGGGGAGCAGGAGGTGCCAATGTGTACTAGTTTTCCTTTAGTGGCTTGGCCGATGTTTACTTTCTCAAGTTTTACTCCCTTAGAGGAGGAAGATATCTTTTCCCAGCCTCGAGGGTCTGAGTCAAAGACTCATTCTAGCACTACCATCCCCTTAGGGATGGTGTTGGTTGGTAAGTCTATGATCCCATCATCTTCTTCACCCTACCTGGTATCGTCATGATCTCTTTCTTCCACTATATGGTCTTCAAAAACACCAACATTGGCCATGAAGGCCATGATATGTTGATTGTCTTCAAAAACCTAAAAGTGGGTGACATTGTCTAGAATGGACGGGGTGGGGATCATCTCGATGGAAAATTTTTGGAGTTGGGAGCCAGCCATTGGCTCGAGGATGCTGGCGGATACGGTGAGAGAATCTAGAACATAGTTTCTTTTTTAGGGAATTATTTCAATGTCGAAGGCACCAAATATTTGATGAGGCTCCATGCTCTATTGCGATATGTGGCTAACCTTTTATCGTGACAAGTGTATTGGCTCTGGACTTTCTTTACGATCAACTCTAAATCACCCAATGCCTGGAGGTAGGCGATTCCCTTTCTTAGTGAAAATAAAAGTCCAAGGACCAAAGCTTCATACTTTGTAACATTATTCGTGTAGTTGAAATACAAACTGTAAGATGCGAGGAAGGATTTCCCCCATGGGTTGATCAATTCCACTCTGGCCCCACAACCTTGTTTGGACTGAGACCCATCAAACTTCAAGGTCCACAAATTACTATTCATTGTGTAGGGTTGGGAAGATGAAGTGGAATTTGGATTATTTTTGGGAAGGTTGGGAGGATTTTCCTCTGGCTCTGATAGCACTTGGGTAAGGTTTTCCTCTAGAGAACCCTGTGTCTAGGATTCCTAGATTGGTGACATTATGGAGACATCTTCAGAGTGAGTACTGGGTCTAAACATCCCCAAAAAGTGTTTCTTCTCTCAGAGGGCATTGATGTGTTAGGTTGCAATGGAAAAATAGGGCTCACACTCTAGTTGTGAATGTTTCTAGTAATGCACCTGACACCAAGTGTCAAACAAGAGTGTAACTAGGGTCACTGTGGTACCCTCTAAGTTAACTTCACCCCTTAGTTTTTTGTCTAGGTACTGCATCCTCTGAGAAACAATGGAATCCCCCCTGGGGTAAAATCAAAGGTCAAGATTTCTAGGGGTCGGTACACCCTAGGGGAAGTCTCAGAGAAGAGGACTTCATTCACCCTCTCAACTTTGGTGAGGGCCTATTTTATCTAGGGTTTTCTTTCTACATAAATATGGTTAGATTCTCCCTCCCAAGGGAGCCACAAGTGGGAAAATTTGGTAGAGAAATACCCATTGAGGGACTTAGTCCAATTGTGACTTAGTAACATCCCATAAGTCTCTAGGATGTCCACCACTTAGATGTTAATTACGCTGGCTATTTTGGGGTCTTAGATGTGCTAAATCTAGAAGTCCTTCAACTCACCTACCATTTTTACAGTAGTCTTGTCTAGCTAGACTACTGTGTCGTTAGATGGAGTAGGATGAAATCCAAGATTCTGGCATATGGATAGGGGCATGACATTGACCAAAGCTCTAGAATCTACCAAGAAATTATAAAGGTTCTTCCCTTGTATGTTTAACCCTAGTAAGAAGCAAGGATCCTTAGTGTTACCTTGGAAGACAACTACATTGGCATCATCAAAAGTGACAGTCTTGGGTAGGCGACTGATAGTTTCTAGGTTTCCCAAGAGCTTCAAAACGGACTTCCTCTACTTGGGAAAGTTCATAAAAACCTCCATCAAGGTCATGGAGGTGGTAGTTTGTTCTAACACCTTTGTGATGTCAAACCTCCCTCCTGGGAATTGTTGGCTTCCTTCAGCCGGGTCCTTAGCTTGGTTAGAGCTATACCTGTTAGGTGGGAAGGGGCGATCAATGGTGTTATCCCAGGGAGGGGTGTCTTTAGGAGGTGTGGGTGCGTAATATAGTCCTTTACCAGCCTGACTCTAGGTGTTGTAGGGAGTCTGTGGGTTGGTGAAGGCATTGGCCTCAAAGGCCAAAATAGACTCGTCAAACAACCCCTATAGTCCAGGTTCTTCTTTGTCTCCTTTATCTATTCCAAAGAAGATAGTCTCATAGATGAAGGCACCATGAGTGGGCTCTTGAATGGGGGTTTTTGAGGGAATAGGATCAATAGTTTTTTGTCTGTCTAATTGGGAGATCATGATGACTGTCTCCAGCGTGGCACATTTCACCTCGAAATGAGAGCTAGTGTTATGCAATCTACACTAATTGGTCAGGGGTTGGAGTTTTGTGACTGCCATGAAATGGGAACATCTAGCACCACCTTGATTAGTGTTTTGGTTTGGAGGAGGACCTCTGATGTTAGCATTGTTGTTCCATTGATATTGTTTGGGCTGAGGCTCATTGCTATAATTCCTTCCTCTGGTATTGGTATTTCATTGGCTGAAGAAGATATTCCCTCTCTAGGAATTGGTGTTGTGGGGTGCAAGAGACCCCACCTTCAGCTATCCCATGTCCATAGTTAGTGAGGACAATAGTCACCAGATAGATTCAACCTTGGTAGACAGCTACGTGTTCACGTCACAATGTGACAGTTGTTGTGGTTGGTTCCCAAGAGAGGTAGTAGTAGGTACCAAAGTTGAGGGCAGAAATCCTTTGGGCATGGGCAACTGGAAGAAAGGCACTCTGGAAGGTTGTGTTTATGGTTGTTGTGTTTGCTGTGGCTGGTTCTAGGGAACAAATTACAGACCCAGTATTGTCTAGGCTTGCGATGGATATATGTACTGGGCCTATTGGTCCACCGACAGTAGTGGGGAATTCATGGCCATCACAAGGGCACCTATTTCCTAATTGGGGTTGTATCCCCCATTGTGGGAAGCTCTGTCAGGGAGCATGTTGAAAGGCATGTTCTACCCAATCCCACCCAAAGATTTGTTAAGACCGCGGGACAACTCCAAGGCTAGGTTGTAAACTTTTTCCAGAGTATTTGGGTCAGTGGGGGTGGTAGTTCTCCATAGGAGAGTGGCAATGAAAGGGTCCATTGCATTCAAATATGTTTGGATTATTACTTTTGGGGATGGGATGAAAGGACCCATGCATCATTTCAAGGCATGTTGGAACCTATAATTGAATTCTATAAGGGGCTCATTCAGTTCCTTCCTATTGGAGATGAACTAGCTGTGGGACCACGTTGGGTCCACGTGTACATGAAAGGACACCAAGAAGGCATCCTGCATGTCTTGGCAACTATTGATGGAGTTGGAAGAAAGGTTAAGGTACCAGTTCAGGTTATTTCATCCCAGGGATAGAGGGAACATCTGGGTCACAACATCTTGATGTTGGATCTAGTGTCTGTTCATGGCATCTTCATATGCCTATAGATGCTCTATTGTGGTTTGTGAGCCTAAGTGCTCATATCAGGGAAAAATCTTTTCTGGGTGTGCAGGAAGATCATTGGATGTACCCAAAAAAGTTCCCATCGGGGACTCAATGTTGCCAAAGTAAGCAGCCATCAGGGGTGTTGGATTTTGGTGAGGTTGAGTGTTAATCCTCAGGGTTGTGTGAGAGACTTGGGTATTCTGAGATATAGTAGATCCCCACATGATGTTAGCTGGCTTGGCTTTCGGGGTTCATTTCTTTCAAGAGGGAGGCTTGAGTTCAACAAACCTTCTGGGATTGGGGCTGATCTAAGGATTCTCTGGAATTAGGCTGGTGAAAATGATCCAACCCCACTAAATGTCTATTTCCTAAAACTATGACTTGGGGAACCCTCTAGCGGTGTAAAGTCTAAATCCTCAGAAGGGGAAGAGCTCAAATACTTAGAAGGGGAAGAGCTCATGACCTCCTTCTAGTGCCAGTTTTTGTTGATGGGGGTTTGTGATCGAGTCTACCAATAGAGGTGAGTTAACATTGAGTACCAGGGTACTGGCCAACTTTTCCTGTAAAGGTTGTTTGGAGAAATGAGATTCTCTGGGCCTTCAAGAATGTGAGAGTTGGGTTGAGATAGTGCGGGAGCTAAGTTGGGTGTTGTGACTATTTTGTTTAGGGGGATAGCTAGTTATCTTGGCTCATCTTCTATGGGGATTTAGGTAAGTGGGTTTTCCTGCAAGAATTCATTAGTTACCAAATAAACTTCAAAAGATATGCAAGGGTTAGAAGTATTCCATCTATCGATAGTCATGCAAATACATTCAAAACATCAACCAAGCTCTAACATGCTACACTAAAATACTGAATGCGTGCAGAACCATCAGTTCATACGTATTCAATAGCGAGCGGAAAATAAGGTCATTATTCTACTTAATACATTAGAGCAAGGGACATAAGAAACATACAATATGAAAAGTATTAAATCAGAGATCAAGAGACCAACAACAACATTCCTAGAATCCTTCTTTCTTCATTAATGGTGTTCCAGCATCACTGGTGAGTACATCCACAAATCTAGGGGAGAATCTATCTACTAAAAGCTTCTAAAGACTAACGAGCATTGAGCTTTACAACTACTAGAAATGAAAATAGAAAATTCTATAGCTATGGATTGTAAAATCATCAATTTCGACCAATAAAATACAATTTTTGGTGGCCGGTACTACCTACACCACACTACAACAACCTCGGGAAGAGCAGAGGTCTGACATGTCAGAGGAATGAGACAAGAAAGGTGGTATGGAAGAATTGGCTTTGAGAAGAGAGCCAAAGGGAGAATAGAAGAAATCTGATCCCCTAGGGATTGAGACTACATGCCTCATTAATGGAAAAGTAGCTCACTGTCTCCAATGTGCCAGGTATTATGTTGGAGTGGTACCTTGGGAAGATCACCTATCAAAATCATCTTTGAGCTGATGTGCTTTGTTGGAGTCACCTACCTTATAACATCCTTATTAACTGTCTGACAATGACTGGTCATCTCTGGGGAACCTAGACGCGGTTCATCCAAAGAATACAAAATTGTGGATCTAGAACTCTGGGATCTGGGAGCTTAAGCTAAAAGAATAAAGAATAAAAAATATGCATGACTGATGGAATTATCTGAACTCCGGAGAACATTATTGCTCCTTAATATTTTTGAATGCTTCTAATACTCGGCTTACACCTTCTTTTTCTATGTCCTTGATGTTGTCCCATTGATTGCGGACAGCCTCCAACTTTTCTTTGACCTCTTTGGCCCTGTTCTCGAACTCATCTACCATATTCATGGCATCATGTGCCTGGATCATCATCTTGGATAATCTTGATAACCTACCCTGATCAAAATCTCTAGCAATCAGATATAGGGATTCCATTTGTTCATCAAATTTGCTGAGGACGTAGTCCTCCAGGGTGCATGTCCTAGTGGTGAAGGGATCGACTTGCGATACCCCAAACACAAATGCCTGAAATAGGCCTATAGGATATTGAGTCACAGTCACCTTCTCTTTTAAGTCCTTAATGAGTTCCTTGCATACCTCAATTTTGAGGCCAATTCTCGAGTACTGGGCCTAGAGAGAGTCATACAATTTGTCTCCCAAAATTCCCTCCTCTATGACAGCTTCCTCTCCGGTGTTGAGAATATCCTCCAACCCAACCTTCCACTTTTTGTACTTCTCCAAGTCCTTCTCCCATACAAGAGTGGAGCTATTTTCCTAGCTGAGGAGGATGTTGATCTGGTAAAGATCTAGGAGGGACACCACTAAGAATTGTCTTATGGCAGCTATCTTCTTGATGACCCACCCGTCCACAGCCTGTGCCTTCTTCTTCATGGCCCGGAGAGAATCCACGTCACCCTGTGCAAGCAAAAATCTTGAGGAAGAGGCTTTTGGATGGATCTCGACCAGAGGGTGTGTAAGTTCCATGAAAAGTGTGAGGAGCTTAGCATTGGTTTCTCTTTCCTCCTTTAACTTCTAGCCTTGTTTAATGTATCAGACCACTACTACTTTGGTGGCCTCTCTCAGCAGGTCTAGTTCACCCTTATTATCTCTCCTCCCCAATGCCACTTCTATAATATTATAATCTTTGGGCCTTATAGCTGCTGCATCTGCATCTAGAGGAGGTGTTGCGATAGTTGCAACTGTGCTTCCTATTGGACCAGTCCGGAGGGTATGAACTGTCCGTGCCTTTTTAGGATTTTGAGCTTTTGCATTTTGGGCCATCATTTTGGCCAAGGAGAGAGGAACACCTATTGCAACCACTGGGGCCTTTCTCTTTCTTGATTCTACTAGCCATTGGTGTTAGGAATAAGGTATCTCAACCTTGTATATTTCCTTACATTTGATATTATTTGTTTTGTAATTAATTGTTTGCAAATAATGTATTTAAGTTTGATATGCGTTTTGTCATTTAGTTGAGTGGAAATGTGTTTTCACTCCACTTGGAAACTTATCATGTTGAGTACTGTACACTCTTCTGCAATGTGCGGGGTTCCTATTTTTTTGGATAATGGTAAACCCTAATATGGTTATCTTTTGAAGTTGTTCTAAAAAGGGAAGCGCATGATATAAGCATTTTTTAGGGTTGCAAATCGTAGAGAGAAGTTAGTGTATTGTTGGAATGTTTTTATGTTGCCGTATTTGTCTTCAAGTGTTGATTATCTCTTGAAAGAACTTTCATTGCAAGTGTATTGTAAACAACAATAGTTTTGATTAATACACTGTGTAGGTTTTGGAGTGCTAGGGTTTTTTCCTGAAAGGTTTTGCCTGGGGTAAATCATTGTGTCATTCTCATTGTTATGATCTTGTTGAAGTTTGAGTGGTGCAAGTATACTGCCAAGACTTGCAGTCTTGTGTTTTGATGGTTTTTCTTGATACATCATGTTAACTTGTGCTACAAATTGTTGCTGCATTGGTTGTGCTATATCCAAACATGAGGCTTGTTGAGACACTTGGGATTGTTGCACTTGTTGTGTTACATGTTCTTATTGGGCCACCTTAGGTGGAATTGGTGTGATATCAATGATGCTCTTCTTCTTTTGATCTTGCAGCGTACTTGGCATAGTTGTAGTAGTCACATGAGATGTATCAAATGTGGGTACCCTTGGTGGTTCATTGAATGGTGCTTTGGATATTGTTGCATTTGAAGTACTTCCTAGAAATGGTTCATGTGTTACCAAAGGAGGACCACTTGGTTGTGTCTCTTCAAAAGGGGGTACATCTAGCATTCCCCAAGGAAATGTGAACATCTTGTTTGGTTGTTTGGGAAAGCAATTCTTAAAATCAATCCTTCGTGTTCTTTGAGGATATTTCTTAGCGGCTTTTGTAGCATCCACCATCTCTGAAGGAGGAAGAAGAGAATTGTTTAGAAAGGAAGATAAATACCATGCATTCACCATAAACCAGTAATGAGAAATATACCAATTCACAAAGTAATTGACATATCATAAATCTAAATTCACAGATTTAAATTTAGAATGCATCAGAATAATGTGATCACACAGAACAAAGTCTGAGATTAATCTGACTCAAATATATTTCTATTCAATTCCCTTAGAAAGCACATATAATCTTAACAAAATCAGAAAATGTCGAAATAAGTCTAACATATTCCAAAATTTCATCATCCTTTTTCTAGTTTTATGCCCTAGCATATATAGTTTAACAGGTTTGAGAGCCTTCCCTTAAAACTCGACCTCTCAACCTAACCAAAAAGAAATAGTTTTTGAACAGTAAATACAGATAGAGTAAAAGTGTTTGACAACAATTAAAACATAAACAAAATGCCTCAAACATAGGCATGAAAATCATTACGCGATCATGCATCTTCAGTTATTATCTCCAGATGTGGCTCCTCGGACTAGCTTCCAGCTTTAGAATGTGCTCATGAGCTCCTAGATCGAATGAGAGTGGAGATTCTTCACGCCATTCATCTTCACATGACATGTGCTCTTTTCCCATTTGAAGTTCTGAACCTTCTCTAATTGTCTAGGTAACTGCCCCCAATTTAGGTACAACATGCACTCCACATTAGCAACCCTGGTGAGATCTTTGGCTGTAATATCCTCCTTTTCTTTAATATCATTCATCATGTCCCCAAAACTCTTGGTCATAGCCTCTGCATCTATATTTCCCTCTTTGAACTAAAGGATACCCGATGGGTTCACAACCTTAAAGTAGTATGCATTTCCTTGACCTCCTTCTCTATGGCACACAAGCTTGAGATCGCTACTTTAAAAAACCTTCTTTTTCAATTTATATTCCTTTTAAGAATGAAGAGCATATAGGCATGTATCATTTTCATTGGGTTCTCTGCCAAGAAAGACAGAGCATATAGGCATGTATCATTTGCATGTACCCAAGATATTATCTTGGGTACATGCAAGGCAATAGCTAAAATAGGAGGACATATAGAATTCCTTTTGCATAGCTTGTGCCTATTTGAGCCGATCTCTCAGTGAGCTCATGATTATTTTGGCCCAGTCCAGATTTTTTTTACCTTCTAACACAATTTCTATAAAATGATACATCCAATCCTCAAAGAGAATTACTTTTTCTGAACCTCTTATCCTATTCAACAAAACCATGATATTATGGATGTGGGTCTTCGTATGGTCCTTGGTTAGAACCTTGGGCAATCTAGAACTGCCCTTGTAGTTTGATATAGTCCATTTCTGGGTTATGTTATTGAGCTTCTTGTCACTCCTTTCTCAGAATTGTTCCAACGACTGACTGGGAGTAAAGCTAGCAAAAGCTTCATCTGGGATTTTGAAGATAGACATTATCATTTCTCTATTTAAGGTTAAGATACTCTGACCCTCATTATTCAACACACCTTTGTACTTGAGGTCATAGCGGTATATACATTGTTGAATTAGTTCTGGACATATCACAGCTGGGGGAAAAGCATCAGCTTGGAGTAAACCACTGGACAAAAACTCTATAGTATGCTCCCTCTCCACTGAGTCTTTCAACACTTCAACTAACATTTCTACCTCAACCCCAAACTAATCTATATCTATAATGATTGGAGTTCCACATGCTAGGCTTGCAGTGTTTCCAAATAAATGCATGCTAGACCTCATCTTTTCTACCTCTACCCAAGTAAATAAAAGACTACAATTCTTTGAGAAAAGGAGATAACCAGGCATAAAACTATGATGAAAATGGAGGGATTATTGGGCATTACCTACTTTCTACTGAACTAAAAAACCAACACTTTTATCCTCCGCAGCTGAGACTCCACAACTTAGCATTTGAAAGAAATGAGCTTCAGAGAGGAACTTTAAAGAAACTCACTGTGCAGGGAAAATCACCCAAGACATGATAATTAAATGTCGTGTGTAAGCCAAAATGAGATGAAGCTATTGATGTGACATCTATCCATTACTTCACTTAAATAATCCCTATTTAATCATTATTTCCATATTAAATGCTATCCCTTTGTTCATGCCGAAAAAACATCTACCTTAACCCGCATTGCCAGCCTGACTCTTCCCACGTGGCCGACTACTTTTCCAAATCATTGTACCATTATTCTGATGGATACACTCTGACATGTCATATCAACCATCAACTCAAATGTCACATCACCTTTTCACTTTTTTGAATCCTCTGTTGAACTACTTTGAACTACTTTTAACTGAGGTTCAAAGTGGTTCGATGATGTGTCTTAGGTCATACCTGCAATCACCGATATTAGGCCAAAAAATTTTGATTGAACTACTTTGAACTACTTTTAATTGAGGTTCAAACTGGTTCAAAGTGGTTCATGAAGGAAAAATTGATACCAACACTTGACCGAGAGAACCGGTTCTCACGAGATGAGTTCACGACACCTTTAAAGAATAACTTTGGAGGGAAAATTGACATTTCAAGGCTTTTTAACTTGGACTTCTTCTTCATAAAGGGGGATCATGTAAGACTTCAAGGAAAACATCAAAGGATAAAAATTATTTTATCATGGTGACTCAAATAGACCCTAATAGGTTATTTGGGAGTTTCAGGAAAGAATCCAAAAAAATCCTCTAGATAGGGCTAATTGTGCAATTAGGCCTAATAGGACCAAATGGAGAATCAATCTTCAAATTGACTTATTGGAGTTTGAAGAAGCATTCCCATGGATTTGGAAGGATTTCAAAGGGATTTTATTATGGTAGACACAACCCTTGCAACATTGGTGAAGTCATTATGAAGAATTTGTACTTGGAATCATCCAAGAAAGAGTGCAGATTGGAAGTAATTGTAATGATTAGAAATCGTTCATGGTTAAGCACAAGGAGACTACCTATTGGGGTTGAGTTAGGATATTGTTGGTAAATAGATTTGTCTTCAAAGAAAATGATTACAAATTGAGCCCAAAATGCCCAAATAAGAAGACTCAACCAGCACCAACAGTTGGGTCACTTCACTATTGAAGAGCGTAAGCGCCCTCTGAATTAACCGGGTACAGCTCCCCGTGTAAGATTTACAATGAATAAGTTTGCACTAAAACTGATATTGCTTTTAACCTAAAAGAAATAAAGGTTTACAAACTTCTATTTGTAAACAAAAAATAGAAGTGAAAGATTTAACCAACTAAAAAGAAAATGAACACTAAAAACTACATAAAGAAGCTGAGAAAGAAAGAAAAAACTGCACTACAGAAAGAAGCTGAGAAAGAAAGATGAGATATTCTTTCCAAATACACAAACAACTAAAGCACAAAGTCCATAGATGATCATGCTGATGATAAAATGTAACAGAGATGTATTCAAGAAAACCAATATCACTCCAAGATGAAAATTAATCAGAAAATGAGCATCTAAACTCAAAGTTTTAGTGTGCTGACATTTCCCTTCTTTAAACACGACAAAATAAC
>MU225543.1:1476334-1489739 GCA_018584345.1 Thuja plicata
GAGAGATGGGTTCGTGTGAACCACTACTCATGAATCGTGGGTCAATGAGTTTGACTCAAAAAACTACACAGTTGAATCCTAATAGCAATATCACAATTTGACTTGCTGTGGAAAATATCTCCTACTTGTCAATTTAACTGTTAAAGGAGTATATATTAGATTTAAGTGGTCAAATCTAGATATAGAGCACCTTAATTGTGACCCATTTTTGAAATACATTCACATTACTAATGGAGCATTTAACGCTGAAAAAAAGAGTTTACTCTGTATAAATGGAATCCTTTGTACAGTTTGCACATTTTAGTTGATTGAAACAAAGTTGTTCTGGAAAAGTTTTTAAATACATAATGGATAGTTTGTTTATGATTTGCTTCCATCACACAGTACCAAAAAAGCTAAGATATTGTGCCCTTTTATGATTATATATTATTCTTCACCATTGAAAAAGTCGGAGATGTCTGAAAGTGTGATGTCAAGTATGCTTTCATACAATTGGAATACTTTCCTCTTATCAAGATTATGACACAGTATCCCTGCTACGACAAAAAAGATAAAAGTTGTGTAATAGCATGATAGTTGTGACAGGATAAGATCTTAGCCACTGGAATAGCAGTAGACACGTTAGTAAACAAACAAACAAACTTTATAAATGCGGTCACCTTCTATACAAGTTTCTGGAATAAATAAGTGGGAAAAAGCCTGTCAAGAGATAGTATGTAGATTTGGCTTTGCCTCATTTGGATAAAATGAGAATGCTTTTCTTTTGTTATAACAACCTCTAAGACTTATGGTAAGTGAATCAAACTGTTGGAGATGGCAGTGGTGTTAATTATTGGCAAATTAATGATGATTTATTTGATGCTATAATTTATTTTATATTAGTTTTTATTGGCGATTGTTTTATGTTTTGGAATGGAGAGATGTGGAAGAAAGAAAGGACATTTTAAAATTATGTTTCATATCGGTTAAGAATAAGTTTATTTAAATTTCTAAATTAATTAAAAGATAATAGTATAATATTTATAAAAAGATCAGATGATAAACAAATATATTTTCAAAGTGTAAGTGGAACCAAGTTTAAATTGAAGATGATAGTTCAAAAGGTCAAGTATGAAACAAAGATGAAAGTTGAGAAGGTCAATATCGAATATAACATAAAAAAATAAAAATAAAATATATAAAGCAACACTAGTATGAGGGGGGTCTTTATCATCAAACATTTCTCAAATGTGAAATGGGATAAGATTATCATCAATCAACTGCTAGCCAGTTAGAGAATCCTATTCCTCAAGACTCTCGTTTGAATGTTGTTGAACATAAATTAGAGAACTAACTAGTTATCTAGTCAAGGAACTTTATTAGAGTATGGCCAACCAACAAAATTGTTCCCATTAGAAGTGGAAAAAGGTGTTCATAAGATCTTATATGAACCATGGGTAGCATTATCTTTGTTCATATGGCCTAAGAGTTATGGAACTATTACCCATACAATCTTTTATTATACTGATCATTTGCACCATGCTTTTGTGATGTAACATATGTTGCTTGTTGAGCCATATTTTATTTAAGGTTTTATAAGTATAATCTAAGGTTTCAACCATAGCATGTCATATTTTTTTTAAGGGTAAGGATGTATATGAGTCATACAAAATAATAGTAAGGTAGAGACCTCTTCAGTATTCAATGTCTCCATAGCTACCTAAAGTATCTCAAGCGGGTGAGTGATTGGTCTACAAAACTCCTTAAATTGTTTGTTGATTTTTTACATCATTAATTAGTATATGATAGTAGCATGCAATATCAACAAGAAATTTTATTATTATTTTATTTAAAACATGGAGGGAATATATAATTATTCATCTTCTCTCATACTCTTTTGATTTACCACCCCAATAAGATAACAATTGGTCTCAATGGTGAAAGATCAAACACACATCAATTGATATATTTTATTTAATAACTTGAAGTAAAAATGAGCTTCCTACTCCTAGTAGTTGGAACATAACTAAGGTTTTGAATTTTTTACCCAATTTGAAACGATTCATTTAGAATTGTGATGTCATAGTTTACATGATCTATATTGGAAGGAATAAAAATGTCACTATTATAAAGGATGAGAACAAGTTTGAATAATTATCATTTAAGAAAAAAGAAATAAATTCATATAAGAAGGTGATTTTTTTCCATCACCAAAGGAGTCTCTTATGAAGGTGCGGGACCTTTCAACCGCTATTCACTAATATTCAAGCTCATGAATAAGGAAGAATATATAATTGAGCTAGACAAGTTAAATAAGACTAATACAAAGGTGTTACTTGAGATTTTTTTCAATAACAAATGAAGGAGTCTTAATAGAATTTTTTTTGAGTGCATACATATTCATTTCATGGATTTAATTTTAAGTTCAAATAATCATTAGGCCACAATGAATGAGCCTTCACATGTGTACATGACTAAATTGAAATATAGAGATTTTTCTTATGCTTTAGAATGGATGATGTAGTAGAAAGAATATATAAAAATAATTTTAATCTATAAATTACTTTCTTTATACTTCTTGTTTTTCTAGGTAAAAATGATAGCTATTATATAAGTCATCTCTTATAACATGATGTATTCCTTGATATATTTAAATTTTTAAATGTATATATAGATTGATAATTTTTCTCTCTAATTTATATGGTGGCAAATTCTTATTTTCAAATCCTATTTGCACCCTTACATTTAAATGATTATTTTTAAAAGATAAATATAAAATCAAAATAACGCAATGTCCATGAAAATAAACTGATGAAATTACCACTAAATAATATAAGGAGAAGATAAGCTGTATAAATTCTCTTTATTTTTTTAATACCAATCTTGAAATCAAAAGTTGAGTTGCTTCAAAAAGTTAACCTCCTTTAAATATGGTTGAGAAGACATGATTACATTGTCAAAATCAGATTTCACAGAAAGTAAATTTGAATGTGTGTAGAATATCATTGAGAGAATAGATTTGACTCAAATACTCATTCAAACTTCATTAAATTTATTCTATCAACACCTGTAAGAATGCATCTTCAATACCCACAAGGCCACAAGGCCACAGATGTAAGACTAGTCACAAGTTGAATTTTTTTACCAGCAGACCAATTTAAAACTTTAAACCATCAGTGATATGTAACTGTTAAATTGCTCCATATTAAACTTGAATTGGGAAGAGCTGTACAGCTGACTCATTCTGAGAGAAAAGTTACATTCATGCATTTTGATAGTGAAATTATTGAAGCAGAATGCTTTCAAATTGAATTTACTGAAATCCTTTTAACTCAAAGTTTAAGCTGATTCTTATCATAAGAATTACAACTTGAAATCCTTTTAACTCAAAGTTTAGGCTGATTCTTATCAGAAGAATTACAACTTCCTTACAACCCAGTCATACATTATTATCTTCTTTCAACCTAAAAGTAGTTTTTATAGCTATCAGAAACAAAGCATTGCTCTTGATGATTTTGAAAAGAATTTGGTAAACTTCTTTTGATCAGTCACCTCAGAAGGCCAATGGCTTGGTGACAAGCGTGGTAGGTGAATAAAATATCTTTGCATAGAAGGATGTGAATGGCACAAAAATTGAGGTAATCAGGGATAAGGTGGATTTTCCAAGACCCTACGAATATTATCACTATTGGTTAGTGTTGTATTTCTTATTCCCATATTTCTATAAATAGCACCTTCTCTATTGTTATTAAATCATGCACAAGCTTTTGTGGGCTTTCGACTGCTTTATTTTTTCTTCTTTCTTTCTTCGATTCAATCTGATTTTGACAGCCTTCTACTATGAATTTTTGATGTGGGTATGAATCATGATAGAACAAGCTGCTACTTCTATCAATATTGCTTCGTTGGTTCTTTGTTCATGTGGGTTTTGGCATGGAGAGCCTTAGCAGATAATGAAGCCAAGGATGACTTGCCGACATCCAGTGTGAATATGTGTGTTAAATATATACATATTTGGTAGTGGGCAAGTTGTGCTTGGCTACTTGATCTGTTTGGATTCTCATGCCAGGTCTCATGTGATTTTTTTAGCAGAACATCACAGGTATAGTATACTCTTTCTTTTAATGTGATTCAAATTTTGATTAGAAATATATACAGTTGATGATGAATCACCGAATACAGTTTGTAATATTCATTATAAGTACATACAATTAATTTTCAAAGTAATCTTTTGTGATGATAAATAATAGATCACTGAATGTGATTGAAATATTTCTATTAAAAATAGACAGTTGATCCTAAAAGAAATATTCCTTTGTAGCAGACATTTTAATTTCAAACCTTATCTATGATGTAGATTTATGTATCTTGTTATTTCAATTTCAAATCTTATCTAGGATATAGAGTTATGTATCCTGTTTTTTAATTCTTTGATGATTGAAAGCTAGTTTCTCCTGCATTTTCAGTTGATTTTTAAGATTCTCTTTCGTCTTGGTTTTGAAGTATTTGAAGATTGGAAAATTTATAGACTGGATAACTTCACGTTATAAGATTGAAAAATATTAGATTGGATACTTTCATTTCAATGCTGGATCTGCAGATTTACTTGAAAATGTGGTTGTTATTTGAATAGTAAGCATATATTTAATCAATCTTTGCAGTTGTTTCATTAGAGCTGTTTGTAGAAAGAAGACGACTTGGGTTTGTACATTATATCTATTTTGAATTGTATAGATGTGTTACAAAGGCTGTAATAGATAAGGAATAACTTAAAACTCTCAATTGAGTACATCGATACACCACCAATCACTCAATAAAGTTTTGAATAGTTCTACAACAGTGTTGAAGTTTTTCTTACTAAAAATAGTTTAGGTACATTCCCTACTCTGATTTTTGAACTCTAAAAATAAGCAATGTATTTGTTTCTAAATTTGGTTTTTGAAAATCTCTGAGGGATACTGCTACGAACTCCAATATATTCAGGGCATGTATATCAAATGTTAATGTGTCATTGTGCAGAGAGATTCTTCGTAAGGTGTTGGGACGTTTGTGATTTTGGATCTATTCAATCTTTTAGTTTGAAAGGAAGTCAAGTGTGGAATAAATATTTGTAAATATTAAATAATAAAAAAATGATATAACGTCAATTTTTTACAATTCTTTAACTGTTATAAATTAGATAATACTTGAAAAATCAAATTTAAACAAATAAACTCACAACAAAATATATATGTAGGAAAACCCTTTTCCAAAAAACCTACATTCTAAAAGCCAAACTCAATTGTGTTTGTTAATGTATAATCTTCTAGAATGTTAAGTTTTAATTAAATTTTTTATTTAATTGAGTTAGCAGACTAGTTTTGGCAATTTTGTAAAACAATTTTCAACTGTTCCAAACATATTGCTGCTCTATTATTTATCAATGATTGGGGAAACATTAACTCCAAAAGATACTTGAATAGAATGACAGCAAATTTGAGAAAATACTCATTTTTAATGATTTGCGTGTTTCGACCAAAGGCAAGGACAAGCTGGGAGATCCGTCGACTCTCAGTTGATAGTTTTTTGCTGTGTTTCTTCGTGGGTTTTATCCTGGTTTTTGATGAGCAAAGTTGGTGTTCGGTGGCAGTGTTCTGTGACAATTAGGTGTTCGGTGGAAGCGTTTTGTCATGCTCTTCATGCTCGTTGGGAGATTTTGCTGTACATATCGGATACAGTTTTTAGAGTAGCATGTATAAGGTGTTGGCACATTTTGTTCTTAGTTGTCATGGTGGCTATAGTGAGCATTTTGTAATGTATTTCAGGTTCATGGGTTGGGATGGAGGTTTTCTTTTCTGCTTCTATTCCCCTTGAGTCCTATTGAAGCAGTGTAAATTTTTTTTTATAAATTAAACATAATGGTTCTGTCATTTTTGCCCAAAAAAAATAAAAGAAAAGATTTATGGTGTAATATTTTGTGATGGAAATGTCCAACCTACAATACCAACTGACGTTACGGAAAAAAAATGACAATAGGCTTGATAAGAGTCAATAGAAATGTGTATAGACACATACAAGGTTGCACATTTTCTTGGGAAGCTCTTCATAAACTAAAAGATTTGTATGATTCTCATTCAGAACTAAAATTTATTCAGTTACAATTGAAGTTGTTTAATCTTGAATTAAAGAATGGAGATGTCATGAGTTTAGCTCCTGAAATTAGAGCTATAAAACAAGATGTTGATGGTGTTGATGAGAGAGTTTATATCTATCTCACAACCTTTATAAAGGCACTTCTTCCAACACATTCTGTTTATTTAGAGTCTCTTCAAGCAAGTAACAAATTGAAGACCATCACTTTGATCACTTGGTTGCAAATTTAGCATGACAAAGATTTTAGAAGAAAAAATGATACCATTGGTGAAAATGTTTGTCTCACTCAGCAAAAGGACAAAACTCCAAAGAAGGGATCTAATTTAAGGAGGTCATAGTGATAGAGGAAGACATAAAGGCCTATGGAAAAATAGAGGAAGAGGGAATGTAAAGGCCTATGTAAAAATAGAGGAAGAGGAGGTTCACATGGAAAAAGTATTTCCCAATATGACAATCCAAATGATAGACAACATCTGCATTGTAAAAGATGTGGTATTAAAGGTAGTCATGAAGTACATGAATGCAAAATTTCATGGGACAAGATATAGAAATCTTTTAAAAAGAAGATGAAATAAAAACTCACTTTAATGATAAAAATTCAAGAGGAGCCCAAATTTCTTGTGGAAATGATAATGACGAGTATGTGTTTTATATTTTAGGTTTTACTTATTATAATTCATTTAATTCTTCGTGGTATGATGCTTGGGTCTTAGATACTGGAGCCACACAACATATACAATTTTGGCATGATTATTTTGAAGAATTTCATGATGGTGTTTGCAAATCAATCTATTTGGCAGATATATTAAGTCTCAAGTTTATTGGAAAAGGAACCATTCAACTAAAACTACCTAGTCTTCTTGATTTTATAATTCATGACATATTGTATCTTCCTCAATTGCGATGTAATTTGTTGTCAATAGTATTAATTTGACAAGGCCACTCTATTTTGTTAAAAGATGGATAGGTTGTTGTTAGAAAAAATCTAATAATCAAGATGCATTTACTAGTTGTGAAGATGGAAATTATTATAAATTTTGAGTACTTCATCCTCTTCGAGGAGTTTTGAATATCTTACTGGAAGGAGCTAATTGAGCTTCTAGTCTCTTAGGACACAAAAGATTTGGCCATATTATATGATGAAATCCATATCATGCAAAAGTTTGGTGTTGTAGGTTTACCCATTTTTTCTAAGATAATTAAAAAATGTGAAGCTTGTATTCTTGCAAAAATACCATAGAGACTCTTTCGCTCACTCCACTTAGAAAGCACTTAGAAAATTGTAACTTATTCATTCTTATTTATGTTGGAATTTACTAGTGACTTCTACTAGAGGATGTAAATATTTTATTTTTTTCATTGATGATTATAGTTGCATGACTTGGATTTATTTCATGCAATAAAAATTAGAAGCTTTTGAAACTTTAAAAAAAGTTTCACATTATGATTGAATATTGAGCAGAGTCTCAAATTGACACTCTTGAAACTGACAATGGTGGAGAATTCACATCTCTAGCTTTTGAGGATTATCTTCATCAAAATGGAATTCAACATCATCTCACCATTCTAGGTATTCCTCAAGTAAATAGTGTTGTTGAAAGATCAAATAGAACTATTATGAATATAGTTTGAGCAATGTTATATATCAAAGGCACCAAGTTACATTTTTGTGCAAAAGTGTGAAAACCAATAGTTTATCTTTGCAAAAGGTCCTCATCATCTACTTTTCATCAAGAAAATCCATATGAAGTTTGGAATGATCATCCTCCATCTGTTTGACATCTTCAAATTTTTGTCTCCACTTTCTATGCTTTGATTTTTAAAGAAAAAGAAGTATGTTGCATCATTTAATTTATAAGTGCATTTTTCTTGGCTATTCTGAATCTTCAAAAGCCTATAGGTTGTATGATGAAGTTAACAAGAAATTATTTATTGTATGTCATGTTGTATTTTGTGAATCTTCTAAAAATGATGCAAATGTCGAATGTCAGTTAAAGAAATTTGACAAATATTATCCTTGGATTGAAAATCCTTGTGAGTTATTTTACATTTTGAGGGAACCAACTCATTTAGGATTACCTTTGATGGATTCACTTGTATCCCAAGTTTTCCTAACTCAAGATGCTCCATCTCTAAATTTGCAGGAAGAAACCCCTCTCATAATGAATTCACCTCTCTTACTGAGCTTGAACTTTCACAACCATTAACCACTAAGGAAGCTACCAATCAGGAAATGGAAGCACCTTTGGTCCATCCCAAATCTTCTCACAACTGGGCCAACCAAGTCCAACAAACATCGAAAGATTTATGACTTGATGAAGTAGGTAAAATGGGCACAAGAAGTTCTTACAAAGAAAGACAAGTCCAGTCCGATATTAAAAGTAACTTGGAGCCTATTAATGAACTCCATATCATCATGGACTTAGAACCAACTTCTTATCTGGAAGTTTAGGATATTTTAGTGTGGAGACAAGCTATGAAAAATGAGTATGATGTTCTTTTGGAAAATGGCACATGGGAGATGATTGATCTGCTAATTTTTGTAAACATATTGGTTACAAGTTGATATTTGAAAACCAAATGGAATTCAACATAATCACATTGGATATTATGAATCTTCAAAATCCTATAGGTTGTATGATGAAACTAACAAGTAATTATTTATTCTATGTGATGTTTTATTTTGTGAATCTTCTAAAAATGATGCAAATGTTGAATGTCAGTTAAAAGAGCTTGATAATTTTTCCAAATCTTCTCCTTCGATTGAAAATCCTTGCAATTTATTTCAGTTTTTGAGGGAGCCAACTTATTTAGCATTTCCTTTTATGGGTTCAAATGTATCCCAAGTTTTCCTAACTCGAGATGCTCTATCTCTAAATTTTTAAGAATAAATCTCCTCTCATAATGATATTTCGTCTCTCACTGAGCTTGAACTTTCAGAACCATTAACCACTAAGGAAGCTACCAATCAGGAAATGGAAGCACCTTTGGTCCAACCCAAATCTTCTCATAAGTGGGCCTACCAAGTTCAACAAACATTGAAATATTTCTAACTTGATGAAGTAGGTAAAATGGGCACAATGATTTCTTACAGAGAAAGACAACAAGTGCAGTCCGATATTATAAGTAACTTGGAGCCTATTAATGGACCCCATATCATCATGGACTTAGAACCAACTTATTATTAGGAAGTATAGGATATTATAGTGCGGAGACAAGCTATGCAAAATGAGTATGACGTTGTTTTGGAGTGTGACACATGGGAGATGATTGATCCTCTAATTTTTGTAAACCTATTGGTTACAAGTTGATATTTGAAAATAAATATAAAAAATATGGTTCACTTGAAAAACATAAAGCCCACCTTGTTGCAAAAGGTTATTCTCAAGACGAGGGCATAGAATATGATAAAAATTGTACACCTACAACAAAATGGACTACCATTTGTGCTTTGTTGGCCCTTGTAGCACAAAATGGGTGTAAAGTTCATCAACTAGGTGTTGAAAATGCATTCTTAAATGGTGATCTCAAATAAATAATATATATGACTCAACCTAAAGCCTATGCAATTAATGGTAAAGATCATCAAGTATGCAAGCTTGTCAAATCATTATATGGTTTAAAAATATCTCCTTGAGAATGAAAAACTTATTGATATCTCTTGAATTTGGATTTCAAGCATCTTTAATTTCATGATGCATCTATTTTTGTTAAAAGGGTCAATATTATTATCGTTTATCCTTTTTTTATAATGTCTAAATGACTTATTTGTCACTTGTAATAATGATGATTTTATTTAGAATGTGAAATCAAAATTGAAGCAAGAGTTTGACATGATTGATTAGGGGCATCTTCATTTCTATTTGGGTATTGAGGTGATTCAAAAACCTTAGTATATCTTTATCACCCAACACAATAATAATGGTGAGCTTATCAATAAGTTTGGCATGGCTGATTGCAAATCACTTAGTACACCTATGGAGAAAAATTTTAAACTCATGTCAAATGACTCTACAACATTGGTTGATGCAACTAAATATAGGAAATTTTTTGGAAATCTAATTTATTGCTCAAATAACTGTCTAGAAATATTTCTTTTTCTATTAGAGTTATTTCTAGATTCATGCAAAAGGCTAGAGAAAATCATTGGTTGGAAATGAAATGATTTTTTTGATATCTACAATGCACTCAAAAAAATGGGCTCAAATATTCTAAGACAACATACTTTGATTGCTTGGATATTTAGATTTAGATAATGCGGGTGATTTGGAAGATTAAAAGTCTACATATAATTTCTTAATGCATCTTGGATATGCTTTCATTTCACGAAAATCTACAAAGCAACTAGTATGTTAGGGTCTATTTGAGTCACCATGTTAAAAGTGTCCTTGACCCTTTTTAGTATCTTTAATTCTTTCCCAGTTTCCTCCTTTTTCAAAATTTGCATCAAAAGGTCTTTCAAAGTCGACTTTACCATTGAATTAATTGCTGCAATGTTTCAAACTTGTCTTTTTGTAGTCAGCTCCTTCGGCCAAGTGTTGGTAGTTCTTGATCCTTCAAGAACCACTTTGAACCACTTTGAACCTCGATTGAAAGTAGTTCAAAGTGGTTCAATCAAAGAATTTTGTCTAATGTCAGTAATTAGAGGTGGGACCTGTGCTACATCAGCATGCGGTGGTGAACCACTTTGAACCCCTTCGAACCTCCGTTCGAAGTAGTTAAAAGAAGTTCAAAATAAATAACAACAGACCCAAGGATTGATGTGATAGATAATATGATGGGTGATGCAGCATGTTAGTGCAATAATCGTCAAAATAATGGTACGGTCAGCCTTGAAGAGATGGCAAGCAACAGGGATTTCCCAGCTGGCAATATGAGTTAATGCAAACTTTATCCCAACATGAGTGAAGTAGTGGCATTAAATGGAAAGTAATGATGACTTAAGAAGTTTTACAAAGTGAAGTAATGATGAGATGTCACATCGTCAAATTCACTCTATGCTAGAATTCATGCTGTAATTAATATCCATCTTTTTAGCTATATTTTGGGGGGTGACAATTATTTAAATTATGTCATTTAGCTTATTTCTTTTCAAAGCAAGGTTGTGGAGTCTCAGTTGGGAAAGACAAAGATTTTTTTTCCCTAAGTTGATAGAGCACAGGTAAACACTGAAAAGCCTCCTTTTGTTTCCTATTTTCTACGTGATAGTGTACTTTCAAAGGATTGTAGTTCTTTTAGTTATTTTGGTGATGCAGAGCACCCTAGGGTTTTAGCTTCAAAGCCCTAGCAGTTTAGAAATGGTGGTCCGGGAGAAGATCACAGTTAGTAGTTAGTCTTTTTAATAAACATTAACAGTTCTTAACTCCTAGCGTAAGAGCGGGCCAGTCGCAAAGTCACAGATGCTCAGCGGTCAACATAAAACAGTGAATTGCAAACTCGCAGAATGATCGGCGGTTAAGTCAATAAGTGTGCGAGTGAGCAACAACCAATTCTTATCGCTCAGTCGCAAGTGATCAGCAGTTAAGTGGAAACAAAGTGCGACAATGCGAAGACAATGTATCGCAAGCTCACGAGTTGTTGGGCGGTTAAATTGAAACAGTCGCGACAAGGCGATGATAATATATCACACAGTCGCAGGACAACAAGCAGTGAGTTTTCTGAGTGCGCGAGAACGTGATAACAAGGCATCGTAAGGTCGCGAAAGAACAGGTAGTTAGTTGATGAGTGTTGCGGGTATGCGACAACAGTCTATCGCATGATCGCAGGGAAATCGTCAGCTCAGTTCAAAGCATTGCGACTGCGCGATAACGATGCATGGCACAGTCGCAAGGGAATCGGTAGCTCAGCTAGAAGTGTTGCGAGGACACAACAAGAGCTCATCGCACAGTCGCAAGGGAATCGACAGCTTGGCTAGAAGTGTTGTGAGGACGCGATGAGAGCTCATCACACAATCGCAAGGGAATTGGTAGCTCGATTAGAAGTGATGCAAGCGCACAATGACAACGCATCACAAGGTCATAGGATAAAGGCATGCATAGTGATTAGGACTCACGACATTGCGACTAACAGACAGAGGAAGAAAATATGTTGACTTGTCAACATCACAGAGGGAATTGGAAAAGTCAGTGACACAGAGGAAAATGTTGTCCACATCGATGGCCATGCAGAGGATGATATCGATGATAGTTACAGGAGGAAGATGAAGAGCCGAGACAGTTAGGATCCTCAAGCGGACAGGTAACCTAGAAACAGTTACAAATCAAGAAGAGGTCGAATATATAATCAAGGAAGAAAACTTGTAGAAGGTTGTTGAAGAACTAGAATTGTGAAGGCTAGCAGAAGAAGTTTCCTGTGTGTGTGAATTGTAACTTTTTGATTTTCAATAAGAAGAGTTTTTCGGTGTGTTCTATGTAGATTTGTGTTGTGTGCTGATTTCTGTAGAGTAGGATTTTGATTTCAATTTAGTTCAATGGATACCTTTTGACTCTCATAATTAGGCTTATGGAGTGTGTCCGTCAAAAGGTACCCATTATGTATTTTTATTCTATTTTTGTGTCTGTGTCTGAGAAGTGGCTAGTCAGAATTGTAAACAAGTCCTAGGCGAGCTAAATGGTCCAGCTAGAGAACTTGTAGGAGAGAGAGATAGAAGGAGAAGGAGCATGACTGACCTAATTCAGTCATGGAGAGGAAGATAAGGTAGAGAGTGAAGCATTTCGGTGGGTAGGAAGCCTAGGAGAGAGGGAGTATATAAATCCTTCTAGTTAGGGTTTGAGAGTGACCCTAAGAGACTCAAGTGCGAGTCTAGAGGATCCTGAAGTGAATAGGGTCCAAGGTGAGATTCCTAAGAAAGAGTAGGAGTCTAGGAGTAAGGTGACCTCCCCATAAGATTGGTATCAGAGCACAGTTAAATATTTGGGTTTTAAATTTGTAGATGTTTCAAAGTATTAAGGAATCAGTAGGAGAATCAGCCATGGTGACAAATGTAGATCTGGCTAAAGAGGTGAATGAGCAGAAGGAGAGAAATAGACTCCTTGAGGAAACTCTAGAGTTAATGAGAAAACAACTAGAGGATATTGTTGATAAAGTAACTGGAGAAGCAGAGAGTTCCAATAAAGGAAAAGTTGTTGCAGAGGAGGATGTCATACCAGAACCAGACCCTCCTATGCTAGAAGAACCATTCTTGAAGGCTATCAAGGCACTAGGTGGAAAGGCATTGGACAGAGTACCAGTACTTGCTGGAAAAATGGATTCTGAACTGGTAATGGAATGGATTGAAGGAATGGAGAATCATTTT
>MU225543.1:1493019-1521874 GCA_018584345.1 Thuja plicata
TCCAGTAAGCATAGTGTCTGACAGAGATGTCAAGTTCATGGGTCATTTTTGGAAGACCTTATGGAGAAGATTGGGAACTAATTTGTCCCATAGTTCTGCCTACCATCCTCAAACAGATGGTCAGACAGAAGTTATCAATAGAGTGCTGGGAAATTTGATTAGATGCTTAACAAAGGAGTATGGACAAGCCTGGGATCAAGTGTTACCACAGGAAGAATTTGCTTATAATGATAGTGTTAACAGGACTATAGGGAAAATCCCATTTCAGATTGTGTATGGGATACATCCACGAGGAGTTTGTGAACTCAGAGAACTAAAAGGACAGGGAGTGATAAGTGGACATGCTGATGACTTTGCACAGTCTATGAAGGAGATACATGATCAGGTGAAGAAGAATCTGATTGAGGCAAATCAAAGGTTGAAAGAGAAGGTAGATGAAGGAAGGAGAGAAGTCCAATTTCAAATTAGAGATCTAGTAATGGTACATCTAAACAAAGCCAGATTACAGAAGGGGATGCCTACTAAGCTACAAATGAGGAGAATAGGTCCCTGCAAGATATTGGAGAAGTATGGGCAGAATGCCTATAAAATTGATTTACCTAACAATTTGGAAATGTCACCTATTTTTAATGTGCAGGATCTTATTCCATACAGAGGACCAGTGATACCTGAGAGTACTCAGCAGATGGCAATAGGAAAAGATGTTCAGGATATACGGGTGAAAGCTAAGTCAAAGTTGCAAGCAGAGAAAATCCTGGATTCACGAATTCAAAAGATAACTTGATGAAGAGTATATAGAGAATATCTTGTCAAATGGTTAGGGTTACTAGAAGCAGAATCTACATGGATGGACGAAGAAGATTGCAGAAAACAAGGAATTAGTTTGGCATTGCTGCCGACTAATTCTAATTAAATTTTTCCTTCTCAGAGGGGGGAGTATGGTGCAGAGCACCCTAGGGTTTTAGCTCCGAATCCCTAGCTATTTATAAATGGTGGTCTGAGAGTAGATCACAGTTAGCAATCAGTCTTTTTAATAAACATTAATAGTTCTTAACTCCTAGCGTAAGAGCGGGCCAGTCGCAAAGTCACAGATGCTCAGCGGTCAACATAAAATAGTGAATCGCAAAGTCGCAGAATGATCAGCGGTTAAGTCAATAAGTGTGCGAGTGAGCGACAACCAATGCTTATTGCTCAGTCACAAGTGATCAGCAGTTAAGTGAAAACATAGCGCGACAACGCAAAGACAATGTATTGCAAGCTCGCGAGTTGTTGGGCGGTTAAGTTGAAACAGTCGTGACAAGGCGATGATAATGTATCGCACAGTCGTAGGACAACAAGCAGTGATTTTTCTGAGTGCGCAAAAACATGATAACAAGGCATCGCAAGGTCACAGAAGAACAGGCAGTTAGTTGATGAGTGTTGCGGGTATGCGACAATAGTCTATCGCGTGATTGCAGGGAAATTGTCAGCTTGGTTCAAAGCATTATGAGTGCATGATAATGATGCATCACACAATCACAAGGGAATCAGCAGGTCGGCTAGAAGTTTTGCGAGGATGCGATGAGAGCTCATCACACAGTCGTAAGGAAATTGACATCTCAGCTAGAAGTGTTGCGATGACACGACAAGAGCTCATCGCACAGTCGCAAGGGAATCGGCAGCTCGGTTAGAAGTGATGTGAGCGTGTGATGACAATGCATCACAAGGTCGTAGGATAAAGGCATGCATAGTGATTAGGACTTGTGACATTGCGACTAATAGACAGAGGAAGAAAATATGTTGACTTGTCAACATCGTAGAGGGAATTGGAAAATTCAGTGACACGGAGGAAAATGTTGTCCACATCGATGACCATGCAGAGGATGATATCGATGATAGTTACAGGAGGAAGATGAAGAGTCGAGGCAGTTAGGATCCTCAGGAGGACAGGTAACCTAGAAACAGTTACAAATCAAGAAGAGGCCGAATATATAATCGAGGAAGAAAACTTGTAGAAGGTTGTTGAAGAACTAGAATTGTGAAGGCTAGCAGAAGAAGTTTCCTATGTGTGTGAATTGTAACTTTCTGATTTTCAATAAGAAGAGTTTTTCGGTGTGTTCTATGTAGATTTGTGTTGTGTGCAGATTTTTGTATAGTAGGATTTTGATTTCAATTCAGTTCAATGGATACCTTTTGACTCTCATAATCAGGCTTATGGAGTGTGTCCATCAAAAGGTACCCATTATGTATTTTTATTCTATTTTTGTGTCTATTTCTGAGAAGTGGCTAGTCAGAATTGTAAACAAGTCCTAGGCGAGCTAAATGGTCTGGCTAGAGAACTTGTAGGAGAAGGAGCATGACTGACCTTATTCAGTGATGGAGAGGAAGATAAGGTAGAGAGTGAAGCATTTTGGTGGGTAGGAAGCCTAGGAGAGAGGGAGTATATAAATCCTTCTAGTTAGGGTCTGACAGTGACCCTAAGAGACTCAAGTGCGAGTCTAGAGGATCCTGAAGTTAATAGGGTCCAAGGTGAGATTCCTAAGAAAGAGTAGGAGTCTAGGAGTAAGGTGACCTCCCCATCATTTGGGGAGGGAAGATGAAGTCTAGCATGCATTTCTTCAAAAATACTATGAATCTAGAGTGTTGAGCCCCGATGATCACAAACACCAATTTGTTGGGAGTTGAAGTAGAGAAGATGGTTGAAAATTTGAAAGATTTTGTAGAGAAAGAGTATACTCTAGACCTCATGTCCAGTGGGTTGCTTCAAGCTGCTACTTTTCCCCCAGCTATGATAAGTCCAGAACTAGTTCAGTAGTACATAAACCACTATGATGTCAAGTCTAAGAGTGTGTTATATAATGGAGGTAAAAGTCTCTTGACTATAACCAGAGAGAAAATAATGTCAATTTTCAAGCTTCCTGATTAGGATTTTTCCAGCTTTACCCCAACCTAGTTGCTTGCTTAGTTTTGAGAAAGAAGTGACAAGAACCGTAGTAATATTGCTCGTAAGTGGACTGAGTCAAACTATAAAGGAGGGTCCAGATTGCTCAAGATATTAAACAAATATCATATGAAACCCCACATTCATGACATAATGGTTTTTTACACAGAGTGAGGGGGTTGGAAAAAATACTCCTTTTGAAAGATTGGATGTACCACTTCATAGATATTGTTTTGGAGGGGAAGCAAAGTCTAGACTAGGTTGAGATAATTGCAGGTTCATTAAGAGACCAGCTCAAATAAGCACATGCAATAAACAAAGAATTTTATATGTCCTCATACTTGATTTATTATCTTGCATGTACTCAATATTTTGAATATTGCCCCTTGTTGAGAAGAGACAGAGTCCTAGAAGACTACAGAAGGGTTCATAATTTTTTTCTTAGAAAATTATGTCACCAGCTAGCTGGAACCCTAAAATAGAGGATTTCCCAAGACACAGAGAAATTGGTTCAAAGTTATGGTAGTTTCTATATTCAGTTCCCGCGGTTTACCTATGTTAGAGTTGGGGGTTTTGATGAAGAGCCCCTTAAATTGCCAAGGTTCACCTTTGACTGCTTCATTTTAGCAAAAGTTTGTAGACAAATGTTCACAGCGATAAAGAATAATCTTCCAGAAGAAAGATGAGATTCTATGTTCCCAATTAGACTTTGAGCTACGACATGTAAGAATATGATCGACACCTTAGTAATAGGTAGTAATCTGGTGCATTTCCACATGCAATTTTATGATCCAAGAAGAGGGTTTGATAAGAAAGGTTTCGCAAGGAAAGCCCTCAGTTTGAGTATCCAGCCAAAACTCAGCCCACATATTGAAGATTTATGATATTGGAGATGAAGAGGTAGTTAAAGAGAGGGATCATTCTAGATTATTGATTGCCCACATTCAAAACCTTGCAGTTGAAGTTCAACAGAGATGGCCTAGATGAGGATAATTTTGAAATCATTGAACCTAATTATGACAGTTCAAACATGGAGGCTTTGCTAGAAATAGACTAGACGAGAAATGAAGATAATGTTAAATTGAGGCCTAGGTCCATTTTAGCATTCATATATGTCTGGTTGAAAAAGAGAAGGTAGGAAAGACCATAAATCACATCTCCTAAGAAATCTAATGCAAATCCCATCCTAGTTGTAGTATTACCTAATCCCTCTAACACATCCCTCTTCATTACTCATGTAGGTAATATCTCTTCATCTAAAAAGAAATTAATGTCAAGTGGACATCCTACCGCACCCCAGACAAGTTTGATAACTAGGTCTCAATGTCGCGCACAAATTGCGTCTCTAGATTCTAGCTTTATTGATATTGACATCAACGACAGAGATATCTCCTTCTCACCTGAACACTATAAGAAAGATCAAGAGGTATCTACTAATAAACCTGAGGTTGAATAGGAGAATGTAACACCTTCCAAAATAGATGATAACAGGTTGCCTTCTATCTCAGTCCCCCCTTGGCTGATAGATTTAGTGAACAGAAAATACAGTTTGAAACTTGTTTCTTTACCAGTTAAGGATATAGTTACTAAATATGTCATCTATTCCCCAAAGGGAAAAAGGGTCAAGAGTAATGCAATGCTAACTATGGATCCCACTATAGGGAAGGTGACTACTAAGATCACAACTTTTAAGCAAAAGTGATGCAGAGGGGTTGGTACTCTAGTGATTTCTTCACTCAATATGCTTATTTTTCTGTCCTAACCATCCAATGGTTATCTTCTTTTGGATTATCCTCCCATTAGGATCTTGAAGATCCTCACTATCAACTTCTCCTCCAAGTTATAGTTGATCTAATGAAGTTTCCAAAGTTTCTAAGGTCAAGTCCAACTAGTTCCTCAATTGCATAGACTTCTTCACTAGATTTCCTCCTCGAATCCCAAACCCCTTCTTAGGATCTCCCCACACATTCACTTAGACTCTTGTCTATGTTCTTGGTCCATTCATAGGTCTTTAGAACCCTTTCCCAGAATTCTGGACACTTTACCAATGCATTTGGCATCAAATTCACTAGGCAACCTAATTGGCTTGTTTCCTAGTAGGTCTAATTTCACAGTTTTTGGATTAATTCTCCCAACTCCTCCATACAACCCCACAAAAGACCTTTAAAATTTTCAATTTGTCTATCAAACCTTTAAAATTCCAAAATATTGGCTCTTGGATGCACCCACAACCCTAGTTTCTATCAGGCCCTAGTTTTCAACCTATTAATTAGGCCTATGGACTAGTCTTGATCAATTGTCACCTAATTGATCTCCAAACTTCATTTCACCTCCTCCCACCTTTGTATCTCTTAAGGAAACTCCTTAGGTCTTCTGAAAATTTCACTAAGTCTCTCCTCCAAGATAATGAGTGCTCGAACCAAATCATTCTTCACCCTGTCCAGGCTCACCTATATTCAACAGTCAGCCATAGGGCTTCCCATTTGGTCTAGGAAATCCATTGCAACCATCAAAATGAAAAAAAAAAACCCTATTTATAGACTCTAACCCTACTTCCCCCGTGGTTTCAGTCAATTCCACTAGTGGGTTCTTAGGTTAGAGCCATTTCTAACTCTGGAACACTGGAAATGTCACTTGCAGACCAATGACTTACAAAACTCTCTAAGTTTACACTAAATGAACTTGAAATCAAACTATCAATTGCATAAGGAAGATAATTGAGAAAACTACACCCCCATGGGGTCTAATCTTCTCTCCCAATCCGTACACAGTCATATAGGAGTAAGAAGACACTGCAAATTACAAAAACACAGTCACAGACATCTGTACACAAGTACCAAAAACAAGTTCTACAACTCAAAACTTCATTAACCTTCCCAAAACATCAAATCTGAGCTCATTTACTGAGCATGATCAGTTACAAGTGCTCCAATTTGATTTTGAAACTTCTCAAAAGTTGCTCAAGCAACTTTGTCATTTTGTGTGTTTTGACTTCTTTTGTCAGCTCGATGGTCACGATTGACTTCTATGACCATCATTAGGAAATTTAGGATCCTACAACACATTCTAACCCCTAGGTACACAAAAATCACACATTTTGTCTTTCTAGGTCAAAAAGACCATAATATCCCTCATGAGCTCATTTGGCTCTTACAAACATGGAAATGACCACAACTTGAATCCACCCTACCGGATCTTATTGTCACACATCCTAAACACCTAACCTAACCCTAAATCACATCAAACACAACAAAAAGGGAGGTGCCCTACATCATACTCCCCTGGGACAAAGAACTCAAGTCCCTTGAGTTATGAGGTCTTCAATGGTGACCCCATGTTTCAGAATTTCCAGCTCTATCATCCATGTGACTTCAGCTTCAGATAGTCCTTGCCACTTGATGAGGTAATCCATGTAGTTACCCTTCCTTGTCTTCTTGATCACTTTAGAATACAGTATACTTTCCAATTGCAATGGGTTTGGGGTAGGCAAGTCTTTCACCCAATCATCATCCCCTAAATCGGAAAGAGTGGGTTGACCTATATCTAGAGATGGTGCCTTGTAGGGGTATAGGTCACAAACATTGAAAATGGGTGAAATTCCCAAATCAGGAGGCAACTCCATCTCATATGCATTTTTTCCATACTTATGCAAAATCTTCAATGGTCCTATCTTCTTCATGAGTAGCTTAGTTGGTTGAACCTTGGGTAGACTTTCCTTCCTAAGATAGGAAAGTACTATATCCCCCACCTTGAACTGCAAGTCTCTTCTTGTCTGATCAGCTTTGGACTTATACTTCTCCACTTGCTTTTGCAAAGTCTTGTTGACTTGATCACGAATTTCCTTCATCTCTTCTACAAATGACTCCCCTTAGGAACTCCTTTTGTCCTTCAATTTGAGATCCCTCAACTCTAAGATCCCTCTAAGATTGACCCCATATACTATTTCAAAGGGGATTTTCCCAGTACTCCTATTAATGGAGTCATTATAGGAAAATTCTTCCTACCCTATGATGTAATCCCATGACTGACCATGTTTCTTAGTCAAGAATCTTAGCAAGTTCCCAAGTGACTTATTGACTACCTCCATTTTCCCATCTGACTGTGGGTGGTAGGATGAAGAGAAAGACAATTTTGTTCCCAACATTTTCCAAAGGGTCCTCCAAAAGTGACCCATCTCTGTCACTTACCATATTCAGTGGAAATCCATGGATCCTTACAATGTCTCTAAAGAATAGCCCTGCAATTTTGGAAGCATCATTAGTTTTCTTAAATGGAATAAAGTGAGCCATTTTGCTAAAATAGTCCACCACCACAAATACGATGTCATGACCCCTGGTTGTCTCTGGTAACCCCAACACAAAGTCCATACTTAGACACTCCCAAGGCCTTTGGAGTATGGATAGGGGTTGGTACAACCCACTGTTACTAATTTGTCCTTTTTCCCTCTGACAAATCTGACATTGGTCTACAAATTTCCTAACATCTGACTGTAACTTAGGCCAATAGTAATGCCTATTCACCTGCTCCAATGTTTTATCCACTCCAAAGTGGCCTCCCAAGCTTCCTTGGTGTTTCACAATGTTCTCTCTCAATGAGCACTGAGGTATACACATTAGATGTTCTTTGAACAATAGACCCTCCTGCAACATACAGTTAGTGAACTCCACTTTAAATCCCTGTTGGAACTTCACACATGCCTCATAGGCATATTTGAAATCTTTGTCCTCCTTATAGAGGTCTTTCAAATCATCCATCCCTACACTTTGTAATTTTATCTCCTTTATGGTTAAGACTCTTCTACTAAGAGCATCTGCAACCTTGTTGTTAACCCCTTTCTTATGCTTTATGACAAATTTATAAGCTTGCAATGATTCTACCCACTTCAAGTGCCTTTGATTCAGTCTTTCTTGCCCATTCAAGAAACTTAGAGCATGGTTATTAGTGAAGACCATAAATTCCCTAGGTAAGAGATAGTGTCTCCATTATTTAAGGGCTTGTACCATAACATACAACTCTAAATCATAGGTGGAGTACTTTTGTTTGGCCTCATTTAACTTGTCTAAAAAGAATGCCACAGGGTGTCTCTCTTGGCTTAATACTACTCCAATGGCTAGCTTTCTAGCATCACACTCTAACACAAATACTTGATTGAAATTAGGAAACCTAAGTGTAGCTAACTCTGCTATCCTCTTTTTCAACATTTCAAACCCTTGGTCTGCTTCTACAGTCCACTTAAACTGACATTTGATTCCCCCTTAGATAGTGTTGAGAATAGGGGCACATACATGGCTGAACTTTCTTAAAAATTCCCTATAATAGGAGGCCAATCCATGGAAACTCCTAACATCCCCTATGGACCTAGGTGTAGGCCATTCCAATCTTTACTTAACCTTATCAGGGTCCATCTTCATACATCCATTAGCTACCACAAAACAAAGGTAAACTAATTTAGTTTTCATAAACTCATAGTTTTCTTGATTGATCATCAACTTTTCTTGATGTAGTCTCCTTAAGACCATCTCCAAATGCTTGATGTGCTCCTCCTTGGACCTTCTAAATATCAAAATGTCATCAAGATATACTATTACAAACTTACCAATAAAATCTACTAGCACTTCATTCATGAGCCTCATGAATGTGCTAGGTGCATTAGTTAGGTCAAAGGGAGTAACTAGCCACTCATACTTCCCTTCATTGGTCTTGAAGGCTGTTTTCCACTCATCACTAGGCCTAACCCTTATTTCATGATATCCTGACTTCAAATCCACCTTTAAAAAATAACATGAACCTCCTAAATTGTCCATCAAATACTCAATTTGAGGCATTGGGAATCTATATCTGATTGTAATCTTGTTTATAGCTTTGGAGTTTGTACACATCCTCCATTTTCCATCCTTATTAGGTGCAAGAATAGTAGGCACAACACAAGGGCTTAAAATTTTCATTATCAATCCCTTTTCCAACAAATCTTGAATCTATTTTTCTATCTTTGCATTTTGACTTGGTGTCATCTTATATGCTGCTTTGTTTGGCAAATGTGCTCCAGGAATGAGGTCTATCTGATGACTCACATCCCTCATGGGTGGTAGTGCACTTGGAAAACCAGTATCCACTATGTCATGATATCTTTCCAACAATGCTTGTACCTATGGTGGCATGTTAACTTTCTCTTTGGTCTCCTCCTTTGGCTTCACTACTACTGCACAACATACTCCTTTCTCCTTCTTCATAGCTTTAAGAAATTCCTTCCCACTCAATAGCATCACACTAGTTTTCACATTCTTATCCTCATTAGGTTCTAGCAATGGATCCATTTTAAACTTCTTCCCTAGCTTGGTGATAACATAGTTGTTCTTTTCTCCATCATGGATAGCCTTCACATCATATTGCCAAGGATGCCCTAAAAGAAGATGACATGCATCCATGGGAAATATTTCACATAGGACCTTGTCCTTATACTCACCTATTTCAAACTCCACCAAAGTTTGTTCATCTACCACTATTTGTTGACCCTTGTTTAACCATGAAACTTTATAGGGTGTGGTATGTGGTATCCTTCTAAGCTTCTATTTGTCCACCATCTCTGTGGATACTATATTCTTAGTGGATATAGAGTCCACTATCAGTTTGCAAATTTTCCATGAGACCTACAAGTTGTCTTAAACAAATTCTTTCTTTGAGGTGGCTCTATAGTGCTAGGTACCTTCAACAAAGTTCTTAGCATTAGATTCTCTCCATCCATTATTGGCCCTACCTTGGAAATGGGAGAAGTGTGATGACATGTAACTAATTGAATGTTTGATAATGTTAAGTTGAAGATAATGCAAAGCACTAAATCAGTTAATGGTTTGTATTGTCATTGATGTCAACTTGATATCATCTGTACGGTCATGTACATAATGCCAAAGACTTCAGAGAATCTATATAACAAAGGTTATGCTTTTAGAAATGCATAAATGTAAAGTATTCACTAAGTGATCGATAAACACCGACGAAGTGCACACCATCGGTAAAGGCAAAGAAGAAAAGTCAAAGTGATACCCAACAAGCAGAAGACAGTGTTGCCTGACGAAGAAAAACCACAGGATACCCGACAAGCTAAAAATAGAGTTGCACGATGAGTAAAAATCTAAGGATGCCTGATGGATAGAGATCCCAAAGCTAACTAGAGTTATGCCAACAGAACTGTCAGTTGTCACTGACAACTAACTGAAGAATTGACTGACGGAATAGAGAGTTCAGAAAACAAAAAAATATCTAGCTGGCAAGAGCTAAAGATGGACTTAACTGGTTGTTTTATTTGTTTTATTCAACCAGAGTTAAGTAATTTATTTAAAGAATATTTGTAGAATTGGAAAGAAGATAACTATGAGATAAATCAAGAGTTATTCTTTAAATAAAATTGGTTGGATTATTTTTCACACCAAGAATCAAGAATCAAGAAACAGTGAAAATCATGTCTATATAAGAGACAAGCTTAATTCATTTTCAAATCATCACATTAATGGAAAGGGGATTAAGGGGAGTGAATGAAAAGATGATGCTGAAGAGAAACTAATGAAAAAGAACTTCATACAGTCCTGATCAATCAATGTTGAAGGAGAGCAAAATAATTCTACAGACACCGATGAACAACAAAGCATAGCATCACAGAGCAGAAAGTGTGGAGCACAAAGAATTGAATTGATAAATTGACCAGAGAGGTAATGTACTTAAATAGATATGAAAATATGCAATTCAAAGTTGCTTTAGAAACACATCATAGTTTTTCAGTTTAACCATTGAAGCATCAAGTCTCTTAACGGAGAAGGACATAACAATATTCTATATATTGAGGTACATCCCAAGGAGTGCCAAAAAGGTTGATTCATGAAAGTAGCATTGGACTTTCCTGATACCTATTGATAGTCTAAGGAGGCTTATTCAAGGATGGTAGCAATATATGCCCGATAATAAGTGACAACCTCTATGTATAAAATCCTCTAACAAGTTCGCACTTAACAGTGTGTTTGTAACCTTAAACAGGTTTGGCTCCTAACAGGGCTCACTTCAGAAGAGTGAAAATTTGGGGTATCGGTCCCAGTGGTTTTTCCCTTAACAGGGTTTCCATGTTAAAAATTCATGTTTTATGTGTGTATGATTCATTTCTTTATTGTTTTGTATCTGACATAGTTAACACTTGGTTGATCGGTATACTCTGCTTATTTACTGAGTTTCGGTAAATAGTTATACTACTTATTGGTAATCAAGGAGGATACAGACAAACAAGGAAAACTGATAGACAGTTATTCATTATAATTATTTCATGGCATGCATCTTGTAGGGACTTACTAATCTTGGGTTTATTTGATTGGTGGTTAATGTTTGAAGGATAAATTTTTGAAGCCACTGATTCACCCCCCCCCCTCTTAGTTATTACTAACAAATTGACACTTTGTGTATCATCTTCTTGTACCAACTAATTCCTCCTATCTCCCATAGAAGATGAGGTAGCCTTTTTAGGACACCTACCCATTGTGTGACCCACTTAAATGCAGTTATAACATTTGCTAGTAAAGACTGAATTAGATCTTCCTTGGGACTGAAACCTACCTCTTGGTGGTCCTCTTCCTCTGGATCCCCCTCTTTGAAAAGATCCTCTAAACTGATGACCCCCATTGTTATCCAGAGACTGATTCTCCTCTAGCCTATTTGGGCTTTGTCCTCTACCAAAATTACTTCTACCTCTGAAAACTCTATTATTGTTACCACCTCTTCCTCTTTGATGGAATTCATTCCTCCTTCTAGCCTTATCCTCTACCCTCAAGGATAACTGAGAACACTTGTGCATACTGTTAGGACCCATCATGCTAATTGCATCCTGTATCCCTTGTCTCAACCCATTAAGATACCTTTCCACCTTCTCCATTTCTTCTTCTTGTCTCCTTTCCCTTAGGCTCAATTTGCGAAACTCCTCAGTATAGGCACTCACTGTCATCTCCTTTTGTCTCAAGTTTTACAATTTTTGATACATTTGAATCTCATAGTCAGTAGGCAAGAATTGTGCCCTCAATCCAATCTTCATCCTCTCCCAAGAAACTATCTTCTTCTTTCCACTAGTTACCCTATCATCCTACATCATGTTCCATCACACCAATGTAAATCCTTTGAGTCTAGCCTTGGAATAGATGACCCACTTCTCCTCTGATACTTCTTTATAGTCAAACTGATTGTGTATGGCTTCTAGCCAATCCAACAACTCTTCTCCATTTAGGCTACCATGATAATAAGGTATGTGTTCCATACTATCCTTGCTAAAGGACTTAAAGGAATCCAAGAATACCTTTTGATCTTTATCCATCTCAGGTTCTTTACCTTTCTTAGATGACTCTTATGTCTGACTTTCAACATCCTCATCACCCTCATCTCCCCATTTAGTGATCTTCTTTTTACTCTTTGTCTTGGAAACACTAGCCTTCTCCAAGAGGCCCTGAACCAATTCCATAATGGCATCCCTACTCATTTCCTTCGGAGGCATTTTTTCAACCTCTTGACTCTCCTCCCCTTCAGACATACACAAACTTCAAGAAATTTTGGTTCTAATACCACTCTGATGTAGAGGGTTTGGTACTCTAGTGATTTCTTCACTCATTATGCTTCTTTTTCTCTCCTACCCATCCAATGGTTATCTTATTTTGAATTCTCCTCCCATTAGGATCTCCAAGACCCTCACTATCAACTAATAATCCAAGGTATAGTTGATCTAATGAAGTTTCCAAATTTTCTAAGCTCAACTAGTCCAACTAGTTCCTTAATTGCCTAGACTTCTTCACTAGATTTCCTCCTAGACTCCCAAACCCCTACTTAGGATCTCCCCACACATTCAATTAGAATCTTGTCTATGCTCTTGGCCCATTCATATCTCTTTAGAACCCTTTCCCACACTTCTAGAGACTTTACCAATGCATTTGGCATCAAATTCACTAGGAGGCCTAATTGGCTTGTTTCCTAGTAGGTCCAATTTAACAGTTTTTGGGTGAATGCTCCTAGATCCTCCAAAAAACCCCACAAAAGACCTTGAAAATATTCAAGGTGTCTATAAACTCTTTTAGATTCCAAAATATTTTCTCTTGGATGCACCCATAATCCTAGTTTCTATCAGGCCCTAGTTTTCAGCCTATTAATTAGGCTTCTAGACCAGTCTTGATCAATTGTCACCTAATTGATCTCCAAAATTCATTTCACCTCCTCCCACATTTTGATCCCTTAAGGAGACTCCTTAGGGCTTCTGAAAATGTCACTAAGTCTTTCCTCCAAGATCATGGGTGCTCGAACCAAATCCTTCTTCACCCTATCCAGGCTCACCTGTATTCAACAGTCAGCCATAGGGCTTCCCATTTGGTCTAGGAAATCCATTGCAACCATAAAAAACAACTATTTAGAGACTCTAACCCTACTTCCCCCATGGTTTCAATCAATTTCACTGGTGGGTTCTTACGTTAGAGCCATTTCTAACTCTGCAACACTGTAAATGTCACTTGCAGATGAGTGACTTACAAAAATCTCTAACTTTACACTAAATGAACTTGAAATAAAACTATCTATTTCATAAGGAAGCTAATTGAGAACACTACACCCCCATGGGGTTTGATCTTCTCTCCCAATCTGTACACATCCATACAGAAGTAAGAAGATAGTGCAGGTTACAAAAACACAGTCACAAACATCCTACACAAGTACCAAAAGCAAGTTCTGCAACTCAAAACTTCATTAACCTTCCCAAAAAATCGAATCCAAGCTCATATACTGAGCATTATCAGTTACAACCTCTCCAACTTTATTTTTCAACTTCTTGTCAAGAAGTTGCAAAAGTTGCTCGAGCAACTTTTCAATGTTGCTAGCAACTTTGTCATTTTGTGCATTTTAACTTCTTTTGTCAACTCGATGGTCATGATTGACTTCTATGACCATCATTAGGACATTTAGTGTCTTAAGACACATTCTAACCCCTAGGTACACAAAAATCACACATTTTGGCTTTCTAGGTCAAAAAGACCATAATATCGCTCATGAGCTCATTTGGCTCTTACAAACATGGAAATAACCACAACTTGAATCCACCCTTGTGGACCTTATTGTAACACATACTAAACACCTAACCTAACCCTAAATCACATCAAACACAACAAAAAGGGAGGTTCCCTACACCAAAAAGGAAGGGATTCAAGAACCTGATACAAAAGATTTCAAAGTTACAAAAATGGAATTTGGGGTACTAAACAGAGATACCAGGGACCACTTGTTCAAGTTTTTAGCATACCACATGCTCACCCAAACTCAAAAGGTTGGAAAAGAAAAATGCAAACTCAAATAGCTTGTGGTTACGATGGCTGATTTTCTCAACTCGCTCAGTGATGTTGGGGCACTACCTCTAGCTCAATCTCCGCTAGAATTTGATCCCAATTCAACAAACAGTAAACAATTGCTGAAGAAAATGTAGTAGGGAAAAGCCCTAATGGAGGCAATAAAAAACTTGGTTGGGGGCATCATAGTGGAAGGAACAAGTTTATACAGAAGTTTTTCGTAGAACTTCAACTCATCCAATCGGGAAAGAATATGGAGAGCATCTGGGTATCAAAGACTAATTCTTGTAAGTTTGGTTCACTCTTGATCTGTATAATATTTTATGTTGAAAATTTATTTCCTTCTAAGGGTAAAGTAGTATGGAAGAAGGATAGACCAGTCATATACCAGATCAATGATTATATAGCAGAATTAGGAGATAATTTTGATAGTATCATGGATGGGTACTTTGAAAAATTCAAACAAAGAATGTAGAGTAGATACAGAACCCACAAAAAACTAGTTGAGGACTATAAAGATGATATTTGTTTCCTAGTCGACTGTGACAAAGTCTATATTCAAGCAGTTAGACCTAGGACTACATGGGTAAAGCCTCTCTCCTATGAGGTCAATATAGATGATACTAAGGACATCATAGAAGCTCTTGTTAATGAACCTATTAATCCAAAGGCACCTTACTTTGGAACATATGAGGAAGAAAAAGCTAGGATTTCCATAGAAATTGAAATCCCTAAAATATTAAAAAGAGGAGTGAAAAGGCTTAACAAATTTCAGAAAAAGTATGGCAAGACCTTGGACTCCCTTGCCACCACTGAAGAGGAAGATGTTGAAATAGAGGATATCCAACCAAAGAAAGAAACTGAATTTGAACCTCCTCAAAAGAAGAGGAAGGCATAACCTAAATAGAAAAATGCCCCTACCCCTGTTCTCACACAGGGAAAGTCACAAAGAAAAATTAATTTGGGTAAAAATAGAGATGACACTATGGTTTTCAAGAAACCACCACCTTCACTTGAGAAGAAGATCAAGGCATTTAAAGAAGGTAGAGCAATGAGATCTCTAAAATCACTCAACTACTCCTCTTGATCAAAACAAGAAAAGAAGCAAATTGAAGAAGCAATTGTTGAGAAGATGGCCAAATGGAAATATGACCCTTCTGAGTTCAAGAGTTAAATGACTGAAGATTTATACAAGGCAGTCTCTGTCCCCTAGTCAAATGCAGTAGGAATGGAAATGGATATAAGGGAAGAGACACTTAAGCAAGTTATGCCTACAATGAAGGGAAAAGAAATCAAGGAAACTCTAAAAAGGTATGAAAACAATCATACACCCAGATTCAGAACATTTTAGATTCTGAACAAGAACATTGAAGATATAGTGAAGCAAGCCACATTAGTGTGGAAAATAATCTTTGATCAGAAAATTGACGATGATAAAATAGAGATCCTGAGTATAGATCAGATGGATGATGCTCTACCTAAGGTACAAACTATTGAAGGTTCAGATGTTGAACAGATAGAAATTGAGATAATGGCATCATTGCCCCAATCTCCAAGTCAAAACATCATACCTCCAATAAAGGACAAGACTGAAGAACCATTAGAGAAAGTAGCAACTGAGCAACATGCTCCAATCAATACTGAGACAAGCATGCCTAAGTCACAGAAGGATAAGGTAAATGTCTCTACTACTAGTATTGATTCATCAGTAAATATCTCTACTACTAGGTCATTGACCTTTACTTCATCAGTTTTACTTTCTTTGGAAGGTTTCTGGGTAACCAAATAATGTGTTATGAATTATGTGTTCTTTACTTTCAGTTCTATGCATGTTATCATTCAAGTTAATAATGGATTAAGTTTTACTGGTTCCTGATTCACCCCCCCCCCTCTCAGTCAGTGGGTACACTATATGTTTCCAACAATCCTTAATGATGCGAGCCCAACCAACAACAAAACCATGACCGTAATGATATGGTAATAGAACTCCGCCAATCAATCCACCCAAAATTGCCGACAGAGTAGGGAATGAAGAAAACTGAGCCTAGGTGATACTCTCATCTACAATGGTTTGATCTCCAAAGACCCATCGAAAATAACTTCCATCATATACCTTATCATAATAGACTCGCTCTCCTCAATTCAGGATCTATGGTAATCTTTAAACATCCTCAGGCGTGATCCTCATCTCACCCATAGGCAAATGGAATGTGTTATGGTCACAGTGCCATTGCTCTACCATAGCTGTGAGAAGACCTAGGTTCAGTTGGAACTGGGGAACCTCTAGAAGATAGAACAACACACATCTCCCGATAATATGTCTCTCGTACCCTGACAACTGATACCATATCAGTGAGCCAAACTTGGACACTCCAGACATACAACTTCCAGAACAGAACTTTTTTTTTCAAATCAAGTGGATTCAATCAGTATCATCATTTAAATGGATTATCCTTCATCAATCTATCATCAAATTATCCTATCGCTCTTTTTTAGCGATATCAACTATTTTTCCTAACTCTATATCATGAGAAGGGGAAAATACATCAATTTATCTTATCCTACCAATCAAATTGATATAATCAAACATCCAGTTAATCGATCATCCTAACATCCTAAACACTTGGTTTCATTACTAAATCCAACCTGTTTGTCTTTTCTATCACTTTGGTATTCAATCTATCAGAGACGCACAATTTCGATCAAGGTTTTTGAATCTTTACACTTAGGCATTATTTTTCCTATGTGCACGTGCAACTTTAAAGGGTGTACACATGATTTCATGCTACATGGACAACTTAACCTCTAATACATAGTACTTAAACATTCATAGGCACAACATGGCCTAGTACGCGCTACTTTGCAACATATGTGTGACTTAATCTCTAGTACGTGTGATTTTAATCTAGGGTTTTGGCTAGGGTTTTGTACACGTGAGTTTATTCTTACTATGCGTGACTTAATGGGTTTTCTACATGAGACTTTGCTAACTACTACGCATTTTTTAACTACATGGACATGCAACTTTACTAACCTACATGCAATTTTATAGCATTCTACACGTGACTTCACTAAAAATTGCATGAAAAATCCCTACCTAGGCAAGAAAACATCAATTAAATGCAATAAATGTTGAAATAAATGATAGAAAAGGTCAAAATCACTCATCAGAGGTCCATAGTCAGCTGGTTACTAGAATCTGCGGCCTCTCTCAAATCGATGCTTGCGTATCGGGACCACCATCGGTGTATTCTCGTAGTCTCAGAGCTAAAATCTAGGGTCAAAAGTGAAAATGAATAGTAAAAAAGAACTTTTTACTTCTATTCATAGCTTTTTGACCTAATTTTCATGAGATTTTATCCTTTTTGACTTTAAAAGTGCCATTTTTCACCACCGGGGCATATTGTGATCGATTTTTCATCTCATTTATAGAAATGAAAACATAATTGACCTAATTTTCATTCATCAATATCTTGTTGCCTCTGTTATCAATTTCATTTTCATTTCTGAGGGGGCATCATATGGTCAAAATATTGTTGTTATCACATTTTGAACAAAATCAAAGGCATGAAAATTTCAAATTGCTATTAGTGGGGCATTTTTTATCAGTTTTTCACATCAAGTTTCGCATCAGGTTTCACATCACACATCATTGTATCAGATATCAATCAATCAAATTAGCTCAGGACATCAATTTTCTTTGATTCAATGTGCTTCATGCATCAATTCAAAGAGGGGCATTTGTAGACACCTAAATTTGGTCAGGTGTATTTCAATCGATCAGAAGGCAATTTTATTAAATCAAATGGGTTGATTCAATCAAAAGGGACTAAATTACATTGAATCAATGGATCAATTAATAAATATATTGATTAATTAAATATAAGCCTAAAAGGGATAAATCTAAGCTATATAATTGATTTAATCAATTAATTTATAGTCTTAAATCAAAAATCAAAATCAACCTATTCCTTACATGGATAATTTAATTAATTAGTTGAATTAATTAAATCCTTATTTATTTCAACAAAGAGGACAAGAATTTGGACAACCAATGAGAATCAAGGATTGAAAGCACATGGATCACTCCAAACTTTGCAATCGTGATCACTCATTTTGAAATTTTAAATCTTCACCGCTCAATTTGTCTCTTTCTCCCAACCTTTGAGACCACCATTTAAATGGTCTCTCCATTTAAAACCATTTGAAAGCCTTCAACTCAACCAAGCTTTAATAATGATCAACTTAACTCTACCCCCTACCCTTGGGAAATCCTATAAATACTAAGCATTTTTAGAGTATTCCATATCCTAGACGTTCATGAGCAATTACATCCTTACTATAGAGAAATTCATTGAGATCATAAGCATTTGAGAGCATAATTGAGTATAATTTGAGAATTTGAGAGAATAATTGAATGAATTGCATTTGCAATTTGAGAGTTGTGTGCTAGATTAGGCATCATCTTACACAATTTATCATTCTAGGACTGTCATTTTTGGAGATTAAGGATGAGAGCTCCAATAGCATGCTTAGATAGAGATCCATAGAATTTTAAATGCTAATATTGTCAATTCTTAGATTAAATTGTATTATTGTTTTCATAGAATTGATCGATTGCACCTTCATTTCATGAAGGTATGATTTATACATACACAGTATCATATTTGATTAAATGCTTGTAATTTAGGTCCTTGATTGACCTTGAAAAAATAAGTTGATGAATTGTACAAATCTAGTGATGTAATATCTCTTTGTGGATCGGATGAGTGGATGTGAATGAAGAGGATCATGTATGTGAAGAGGTATGAGTGAAATATGCAATTGAGGCAGAGATTCTATATACTTCATTGGAGTTTTATTGGTATAAAAAAGATGTTATCATTCAGTTCATGAATTGTGGATTGTTGTCCACTATGAATCATAATCAGATATTTTTGTAAGGTAGTGAGCCTTCCTTTGGGTTGTAGACCTATTTTTATTTGAGTATTGGGCTCTAGGAAGTGTGCCTGAGTGCATGTGCATCCTCCTTTTAATACTCCTAAAAGGGTATAGTGCTTTTAAAAACCTACATCATCTTGTGGGTTTGATACCCACCATGGTTTTTCCCTTAACCGGGTTTCCACATCAAAAAACTTAGTGTTATGTGTGTTGTGATCTTTCTTTAATGTTCATCATTCAAATCTAAGATTTAACATTTAAAATTTGATTAAAGTTTTTTGAGTTTTGGGACACAATTGATTCACCCCCTCACCCCATCCTCTATGTTGTGTGTGGTACTTTATTTCTAACAAAAAGTCCAATATAAAAAGAAATATTTGGACAATTATTTGAGCCATAAATCAGATTTCCAACAAGTTTCCTACATTTATTTACATCAACCAATGTTTTAGAGTCATTTGATGCGAGTTTAAATTTTTTCTCCATAGGTGCACTAAGTGATTTTCAATTAGTCATGCCAAACTTATTGATAGGCTCACCATTATATTTTTTTTGGGTGATAAGTATATTCTAAGATTTTTGAATCACCTCAATTCCAAAATAGTAATGAAGATGCCCGAAATCATTCATGTCAAACTCTTGCTTCAATTTTGATGTCACATTTTAAATAAAATCATCATTATTAGTAGTGAGAAATAAGTCATTTGGACATAAGCAATAAGATAAAAAATAATTTTATCTACCCTTTTAACAAAAACAAATGCATAATCAAATTAAAGATGCTTGAAATCCAACTTCAAGAGATGATCCTAATTTTTTCATACTAGGCTCTGGGAGCTTGTTTTAAACCATATAATGATTTTAAAATCTTGCACACCTAATGATCTTTACCGTTAATTGCATAGCCTTTAGCTTTTGTCATATATATTGTTTCTTTTAGATCACCATTTAAGGATGCATTTTCTATACCCAGTTGATGAACTTTACACCCATTTTTTTCTACGAGGGTCAACAAAGCCCAAATGGTAGTCCATTTTTTTGTAGGTGTAAATTTTTTATCATATTATATTCCCTCATCTTGAGTATAACCTTTGGAAACAATGTGGGCTTTATGTTTTTCAAGTGAACCATCTTCTTATATTTTTTTTCAAATATCAATTTGTAACCAATAGGTTTACGAAAGGTAGATGATCAATCATCTCTCATGTGCCACTTTCCAAAAGAATATCACACTAATTTTGCATATCTTGTCTCCACATTAAAATATCTGAAACTTCCTTATAAGAAGTTGGTTCTAACTCTATGATTATAAGGAGTTCATTAATAGGCTCCTAGTTACTTATAATATCAGACTAGGCTTGTTGTCTTCCTTTGTAATAATTTCTTGTGCCCATTTTACCTACTTCATCAAGTTGTAAATATTTGAATATTTTTTGGAATTTTTTGACCCACTTATGAGAATATTTGGGTTGTACCAAAGGTGCTTCCATTTATTGATTGGTAGCTTCCTTAGGGGTTAATGGTTCTAAAAGTTCAAGATTAGTAAGGGAGGTAATATCATAATGAGAGGGGGTTTCTTATAGGAAATTTAGAGATGGAACATATTGATTTAGGAAAACTTGGGATACATTTGATGTAGAGGTGAGGGGGGAAACTCAACAACATAAACATATAAATCACAACAATGGATATAACCCCAAACTACCTTTCAATTTGTCAATGGTTCCACAACCCTACAAACGCTAAACCATCAAATCTGCAAACCGACACCTTGAACATATTATAAATAATTAATATTTCATAATAAAACCATATATGGTCAGAAAGAACACAAACAATTCATATTGGTTATACTTCTCCACAACTTGCCCTCACAATCTAGTAGTCATTCACCAAGGACTGTCGGTTCATAACTTTGAATTTAAGCACTGAAATCATGAAGTAAGTGCATATTACAATACCCATTTGGACCATTTAAAATTCATATTAAATTATCATATGTTTTTTGGTAACAAATATCCCAAAAAATGATTGTCATTCAACAAATATGCCCATTTAGGCTTCATTTTCAATCTAGGACAATGAAAGAGTCATCCATAAATTTTTGAAAATATATAATGAGAAAGATCGCTTCAGTGAGATTGTAGATGAATCTATCAAAAACATTTAATCAAAATTTTATGAAGATCCAATGGTGCAAAACAAAGTTATATGAAAAATTTACTAAAACTTGTAACCCTCATTCCTGAATAGAATGGTTTTCACAACAAATGCTCTAACTCACTCAAATGTTAATGAAAATGAATCAAACCAAGTAAAAATTATTTAACTCAATTTTATATCCATTCCAATTGGTGGCATATACATATAAGTTCCTACAAGGCCCTACAATCTTTTGTAACAACAAAATTCTATGGAGAAAATCTAAGAAAATTTTAAGTTTCTTTGTTAAGTTTGTGCATTTAAAATGTCTTCCTACCTGTCCAATCACCTCCCATTCAGACCCAAAAAGCCTTTTACATAATTTTCCAACAATTAAAACTTACTCCAAATGAATTTTTAATTTTATGACCATTCATCTTCCATTTTGTTCATAATTGCAACATGACAACTTTTTAAAGTTGCACAGTTGCTTAGCAACTTTTGCACTTTTTGCTTATTATTTACAAAACTTTGTAAATTGACTCAATATCTATTCTAAACACAAAAAGCATACATAATGAGGTAAAATAACCATTTTTTCATGATTACATACATTATAATCCACATTTGACCATGTTGCTACATTTTATACATTATGACAATATTTTTGACAATTTTGCAAAATTTGACAATATTTGAAAAAATGAATGAAAAAGAAACTAATAACCTATTGAATCACTAAAACATGTTAAGTATGGTCCATAGGACCTTATTCTAACACTACATAAAACAAAACATAGTAGACACAAAATTGTCTTATGTAGACATGAAGATCATTGGGCGCCCCTACACCAACATGTGAATCCATGAAAGGTAATGGTAAATGAGTTGGATCCCTCAAATAGTTAAATAAATCAAAACGATTTTCAATCCAAGGAGAATATTTGAAAAATTTATCAAGTTGCTTTTACTTACATTCAACATTCACATCATTTTTAGAAGATTCACAAAATACAACATCACATACAATAAATAATTTCTTGTTAACTTCATCATACAACCTATAGGATTTTGAAGATTCAGAATAGACAAGAAAATGCAAATATAAATTAAATGATGCAACATACTTATTTTTCTTTAAAAACCAAAGTATAGAAAGTGGAGACAAAATTTTGGAGATGTCAAACATATGGATGATGACGATTCCAAATTTCACATGGAGTTACTTGATGAAAAGCATATGATGATGAGATCTATTGTAAAGGTAATCTATTGTTTTTGCCAATTTTGCACAAAAATGAAACTTGGTGCCTTTGAACTATAATATTGCTTGAAACATATTCATAACAGTTCTATTCAATCTTTCAACAACATTGTTTCTTTGACAAATACTTAGAATAGTGAGATGGTGTTGAATTCCATTTTGATGAAGATAATCCTCAAAAACTAGAGATGTGAATTCTCCACCATTGTTAGTTTGAAGAGTGTCAATTTCAGATTGTGCTCAATTTTCAATCATGATGTGAATCTTTTTAAAAGTTTCAAAAGCTTCTGATTTTTATTGTAGGAAATAAATGCAAGTCATGCAATTGTAATCATCAATGACCAAAAATAATTATTTACATCCTCTAGTAGAAGTCACTAATAAAGTCCGACATAAATCAAAATGAGTAAGTTACAATTTTTGAAGTGCTTTCTAAGTGGAGCGAGGGAAAGGGTCTCTATGGTATTTTCCAAGAATACAAGCTTCATATTTTTCAATTATCTTAGAAAAAATTGGTAAACCTATAACACCATTTTTTTCATGATGTGGATGCTATCATATAATATGCCCAAATCTTTCATGCCCTAAGAGACTAGAAGATTAATTACTTCCTTCAGTAAGATATGCAAAATCCCTCGAAAGGGCTGAAGTACCCAAAATTTATAGTAACTTTCCATCTTCACAACTAGTAAATACAACTTGATTATTAGATTTTTTCTAACAACCTATCTATATTTTAACAAAATAGAGTGGCCTTGTTTTCAAATTATAATTAGTGACAAAACATAGCATCGCAATTGAAGAAGATACAATATGTCATGAATTATAAAATTAGAAATACTAGGAAATTTTAGTTGAATGATTCCCTTTCCAATAAGCTTGAGACTTAATTTATCTACCAAATAGATTGATATGCAAGCACCTTTAAAAAAATTGGACACCTCCTGAATTTTTATCATTAAAGTGAGTTTTTGCTTCATCTTCTTTTTTAAAGGAACTTTGTATCGTGTCCCATGAAATTGTGCATTAATGTGCTTCATATTGAAAATGAATTTTTCCATGTGAACCTCCTCTTCCTCTATTTTTCCATAGACCTTTACATCGCATCTTCCTCTATTTCCTCTATTTTTCCATAGGCCTTTATATCTTCCTCTATCACTATGACCACCTAAAAAAAGATCCCTTCTTTGGAGTTTTGTTCTTTCGCTGAGTGAGACAAACATCAAACATTTTCACCAATGTTATCATTTTTTCTTCCTAAATATTTTTGACATTCTGCTAAATTTGCAACCAACTCGTCAAAAGTGATGGTCTTCAATTTGTTACTTGCTTCAAGAGACTCTAAATAGATAGAATGTGTTGGAAGAATTTTTTTTATAAAGGTTGTGAGATAGATATCAACTTTCTCACCAACACCATCAACATCTTGTTTTATGGCTCTAATTTCAGGAGCTAAACTCATGTCTTCTCTCCATTCTTTAATTTAAGATTAAACCACTTCAATTGTAACTGAATACATTTTAGTTCAAAATGGGAATCATACAAATGTTTTAGTTTATGAAGAGCTTCCCAAGCAAATGTGCAACCTTTTTATATTGTCATATTTTTTTTTCCTTAACATCAGTTGGTGTTATAGGTTGGACATTTCCATCACAAAATATTACACCACAAATCATTAAAAATGAGTGTCTTCTCTATTTTTCTATGTCATTCTATTCAAGTATCTTTTTGAGTTAATGTTTCCAGAATCATTGATGTTTCAATATATAACTCAATAAAATAAACAATTAAATAAAAATAAAAAACTGAATTAAAACCTAACATTTCAAAACATTATACATTAATAAATACAATTGAGTTTGGATTTTAGAATGTGTTTTTTGGAAAATGGTTTTCTCACATATATCCATTGTTGTGAGTTTATTTGTTTAAATTTGATTTTGCACGTATTTATCTAATTTATAAGATGTGTAAGAAATTTTTACATCATTTTTTATTAGATTTAATATTTACATACATTTATTCCAAACTTAACTTCCTTTCAAACTGATTATTACATTTTAAAAGATTGAATAGATCCAAAATCACAAATGTGCCAGCACCTTACAAAGAACTTCTCCGCACAATGGGACATTTGTAGAATTGAAGAATTCGAAATGAAAAAATAGAATTAAAGAATTAAAAGAGAAGATTGCAAAGTAGACACAGAACACACTGTTTATCATGGTTCACCACAATCCTGCCTACGTCCACACTGAGAGCAGAAGAATTGTATTAACTCAATCGAATGAATAGAATGAAAAGATGAGCCAAATATGTAAGCTCATAACCGAGCAGCTGAAGAGACAAAGGCAGCAACAGGACAAATGTCCGTTGGCCTTCCAATCCCAACAAACTCCCACCGGAAGTCAATGGATATTTCAGCTGATCAAGCATTCCCTTGCTCTACATGCTGACTCACTTCAGCTTAACAAGACCAAGATAAGTTCTTGCACATTTGAACTTCTCTTTGGTTACAATTTTTGTGAATATATCGACCAGATTGATTTTGGTATCAATCTTTTCAACCTTCAACATGCCGGCTTCAACCATATGCCGAACGAAGTGAGCATGGATGTAAATGTGCTTTGAACGTCGCTGAGAGGTGTGATTATGTGCCATGAAGATGGTGCTGTGGCTGTCACTGAATAGAACATAATCATTTTGTTGGTACTTCATTTCACCAAGAAGTCATTGCAACAAAATCATTTCCTGAGCACCTTCAAAAAGTGCCAAATACTCAACTTCAGTAGAAGAAAGAGAAATAGAATGTTGAAGCCTAGAGGCCCAACTAATAGAAGCTCTAGTGAACATGAATGTGTAACTGGTAGTAGATCTATGCTTATCCAAATCTCTGGCAAGATCTAAATCCGTGAATCCTTGCAGCTGTTTAGTGGTTCCACCAAAACATAAAACATAATCTGAAGTGCCTTTTAAATATCTTATTATCCATTTAACATCTTTCCAATGAAGCTTCCCGAGATTGCTCATGAATCTACTTACCACTCGCACCGCATGGGCAATGTCAGGACGAGTGGAAACTATAGCATACATTATGCTACCAACTGCTGATTTATAAGGAATGTTGTCCATGAATTCCTTTTCCTCTTGTGTTTTTGGGAACAATTCAGAAGACAACTGAAAATGAGAAGCAAGAGGAGTAGAAACTATCTTGGCATCATTCATGCCAAATCTGTCCACAATTTTGTTAATATAATCTTTTTGAGACAAAGTAATTTCTTTCTTCTTTCTGTCCCTTGTGATTGTCATACCAAGAATCTTCTTGGCTGCCCCTAAGTCCTTCATGGCAAATTTACTTGCCAACTTGGTTTTCAATTCACCAAGAATTTGAGAACTTGTGTCGGCTACCAACATGTTGTCAACGTATAAAAGAAAAATAATGAATTCTCCATTTGGAAGTTTCTTGTAATAAATGCATGGATCAGATTCACATCTTATGAAGTTTTTTTCAAGCATGAAGGAATCAAATTTAACTTACCACTGCCTTGGGGCTTGCTTGAGCCCATACAAGCTACGCTTCAAACGGCAATAAAGGTGTTCCTGTCCCTTTTTCACAAAACCTTCAGGCTGATTCATATACAACTCTTCATTTATGTCTCCATGTAAAAATGTTGTCTTAACATCTAGCTATTCCAATTTGAGATCCCAAATAGCAACCAATCCCAATACTATTCGGATGGATGTCATCTTCACAACCGGAGAGAATATCTCAGTGAAATCAATCCCCTATTTCTAATCATATCCTTTTACCACCAACCGAGCTTTGAACCATTTTTGACCTCCTCCTTCGTCTTTCAATTTATAAACCCACTTGTTCTTGAGTGGTTTTTGATTTGGTGGAAGAGAGACCAAATCCCAGGTGTCATTTGCTTCAAGAAAACTCATTTCATCTATCATAGCAACCATCCATTTGTTTTTATTGTTGCTTGTATAGGCCTCTTTATAATTTACCAGTTCAGATTGTTTGAAGAAATTAATAATTCAGGCTCTGCCTCTTCAGCGAATAGTAACTGATAATCAGAAAGTTTCGCTGGAACTTTTCTCTATCTGCTTGATCTTCTCAAACCTTGATTCTGATTTGAATCATTGATATGAGTCAATTGTAAAGCAACATCATTTGTATTAATCAAGTTTTGTTCTTTGTTCCACGTAGGTTGCTGCCCATTAACATTATTGGTTTCTGCACATCTCCCATAGTGAGAACTTTCTTCATGATTTTGGATGAATAGGGGAGGAGATGGCAGCTCTGCTCTACATGATAGAGAATGAAAGTAGCTCTGTTCTTCATGAGGACTGCACAATGGTTTGGTGGACTGCGGTCCCAAATTTGCAGACCGATCGTCATTGCTAGGGGAGACCAAATGTAGACGGAGCCTGTCCATTTTAAATGTTGGACCTGTCATTTCTGTTGGTGTTGTGGGGTGAGAAGAACTTATGATATGCTCACGTGGGTTTGGCTATGGAGATGTGTCCATAGAGACAACACATGTTGGGAAGTGTGTCAATGGTTGAAATCCCCTGTTTAACTGTCATGTGGAATATGATGTGGGGCTAAATCCTTGATGGCTGCCATAAAATTAAAGAGATTCCCACATTCTATCTCGCGTAGGTTTGTTCTTTCTGCTGTGGCACCATCTGCTATGGGGTCAAATCCTCTTGGGTTCCCCTACTTCCTTCTACTGATCTCTCCCTTGAGAGATGGAAAGACACGACCAGGAGTAACAGTAGTGTCGTGGGGAGGGGAAGGGAAGAGTAAGGTCTCTCCCAAACATGTTCCCCTATTTCCTGACAAATGTTGACTGTAATTAGACTCAAAACCATTGTTCTCTTCTCCATCGAACAAATTAGTATGTGTGTAATCATCCTCACTTGATGACGACTAAGAGGGAGGAATTAAAACAGAGGTTGGAGTTGTCTATAGAGTATTTCTTCTCTGATGTGTAGAGGCAATACCATCTGAAAGAGTTTTGAAAGAGATGTATTCCCCTTCAGACTTATCAACGTCTCTAAGAGCTGGAAACTTTTGCTCTTTGAAAATGACATCACGACTGTGAATAATTCACTTTTCAACCGGATCCCAAATTTTGTAACCATATTGGTCTTCTCCATATCCCACAAATATGCCCTTTTGTGATTTGAAATCCAGCTTCGTCCTTCTTTCTTTTGGGACATGTACATGAGCTTCACACCCAAAAACTTGGATGTGTGAGTAAGAAATCCTCTTTCCCAGCCATTCCTCTTCTGGAATACCAAACTCTAGACGAGATGAAGGAGACCTATTGATTAAATAAACCGTTGTATTGTAGGCTTCCACTCAAAATTCTTTGCCCAAACTGGCATTGGAAAGCATGCACCTTGCCTTCTCAAGAATGGTTCTATTTAACCATTCTGCTGCCCTATTTTCTTGAGGTGAATAAGGAACAACCTTAATTCATCTTATACCATGATCTGCACAAAATTTATCAAACTCCAACGGACAAAATTCACCTCCATTATCCATTTTTAAACACTTAATTTTATGACCACTCTGATTTTCCACAAGAGCTTTAAAAACTTTGAATTTAGAGAATACCTCAGATTTTCTAGAAAGCATATAAACCCATACCTTTCGGGTGCTATCATCAAGAAAAGTAACAAAATATTGTGCGCCTCCATAAGAGGTTACCTCCGTGGGACCGAAGACATCCGAGTGTATCAACTCCAAAGGTGTCGTCTTCTTGTCATGGCCATTCTTCAAGAAGCTGACCCATTTTTGTTTCGTACAAAAGCAATGTTTGCAAAACTCTAAATCTGCAGATTGAAGACCGGGTAATTGATCTCGGTTCAACATAACCTCAAGACCTTTCTTACTTATGTGACCCAATCTTTGATGCCAAAGTGCGGCATCGCTGCCCACAAGAGTCATAGCAGCTCCCACCTCACCAATAGTTTCAATAACATAAAGGCTTCCCACTTTATCGCCTTTTGCGATAACCATAGAACCACTGGTGACTTTCCATTTGTTAGTGAGAGTGGTGAGAAAGCCTTGTGTATATAATTGTCTCACGAAAATCAAATTCTTCTTCAATTTTGGAATATGCCTAACATCTTTTAACAACCATTTAACTCCTCCATTTAAATGCAAAACAATATCACCTCTTCCAATAATCTCACACGAATTATTGTCCCCCAAATAAACTTTTCCAA